>APFE031253558.1:1458-17791 GCA_000404065.3 Pinus taeda | reverse complement strand
AACATATCATCAGCATATAGTTAAACATATATGGCAGATTTCAAGATCGATTTAGACTTTAAAACAATATGAATTTTCATCAAACCAGGTGTCATCGACATGTCATATGCGAGCGCCTCTGATTGTTTCGTGCCATACTCAAAAATCATTAGCAACAAGGTTTCTCACTGTTAGTCATTATCATAATAGCATCATTAATGATTCCTGGTCATTCACATCATTGTCCATTATAAGCCTGAACTAACGGAAGTAGGTAACAGAGTGTACACATCCCTCATGGCTATCATCATTTATCATAAATGGAAACATACATATTCATTAAGCCGTCAACATCGTAACATCATAGAAATATACCTTTCTATCAAATTTATCATCATTATAATTTTAGTAGAGCGCATACATATTCTTTACTACCCTCATCATAAATTCAGATACTAAACTTAACTATTTAAATGATGCAATCATCAGAATACTGTTAGATAAGATATATAACCATTCATGCTATCATAATATCAATGGAAAGCAAAACATCATAACCATGAATATCTCAATCGTTGATAATAGTGTCATGAGTCTGGATCCTCAACCTGAGGTCCTCAAAGAATAAAGTGTGGGCCTTATGGCTAAATAAATGTTTGCGTCAAATCACTGTCAGTCAACTAGAGCGGGCACTACATACACCCCCTCTTAAAAATAGACTTCGTTTCGAAGTCCCTGGAATAGGTAAGGAAAACGGTGACGCATCTCCTCGGCGTCCTCCCAAGTAGCTGAACTGGGACTATAATTGTCCCACTGGACCTTGACCTGGTCCACTAACCGTCGTCTAAGCTGCAAACTCCTCTGGTCCAGTATACAAACTGGTTCGGTCATCACTGCTCCCTCGTCTGAGACCTGCAAATGACCCAAGTCAATAATATGTGAAGGATCTGAAATATAATGACGTAAAACAGAAACATGAAACACATCATGCATACGTGCTAAAGATGGAGGTAAGGCAAGCGGATATGCCATCGGCCCTTTCCTTTCTAATATTTCAAAAGGTCCCACAAACCGTGGAGACAATTTTTCTCCTTTTCCAAATTTTATAGAGCTTTTTTGGGGCCTTACTCTCAGGAACACCCTATCCCCCACTTCATAACTTCGGTCTACCCAATGAGCATCAGCGTAGCTCTTTTGTCTATCTTGAGCTTCCTTAAGCCTCCTCCTAATCATGGTCATTTGTTCTTCCATCTCTTGCACCACCTCAGGTCCTATTAATACTCGGTCTTCTAGTCGATCCCAACAAAGAGGTGTTCTGCAAGGCCTTCCATATAAGAACTCAAATGGCGCCATCATGATGAAACTCTGATAACTATTATTGTAAGCAAATTCTACCAGTGGTAAAAACTCCTCCCATCTCTTTTGTTGGTCCATCACATACATTCGAAGCATGTCTTCAAGGATTTGATTTGTCCTCTCTGACTGCCCATCTGTTTCCGGGTGATAAGCAGTGCTGAAGTTTAACTGGGTTCCCAAAGCTTCTTGGAAACTAGTCCAAAATCTTCCAGTAAACACTGCTCCCCTATCGGATATGATCTTTCTAGGCACTCCATGTAATCTCATAATCTCATTAATAAAAACCCTCGCAATTTCAGGGGTCTTATAAGTAGTCTTAAATGGTATGAAATGGGCGCTTTTGGTCAACGTGTCCACTACCACAAATATGGAATCATGTCTTCTTGGGGTCATTGGTAGTCCCACAATGAAGTCCATTGATATAACTTCCCATTTAGATTTTGGTATCTCATGGGGCTGTAATAAACCTGCTGGATGCCTGTGTTCAGCTTTTACTTGCTGACACTCTAAGCATCTTGCTACCAAGTTCATGATGTCCTTCTTCATCCCTTTCCAAAAGAATAGTGGTTTCAGATCCGCACCCATCTTCTTGACACCAGGGTGTGCCATATATACGGCGCGATGTGCTTCATTTAAGATTAATAGGCGTATCTCTTCATTCGGTGGTACATATATCCTTCCCCGAAATCGTAGTAGCCATCATTATCAAAGGAGTAATCCTCATATTTTGGAACCTTCATCTCATCCTCCCTCAAATTTTTGCTAACTTCCTGGTACCAGGTGTCTTTAATTTGTAATTCAAGCAGTTTCTCCCTCAAATTTGTCTTCAAGGGAATTACTGAAAATATCCGCGGCCTCCTCCTTAAGGCATCAGCCACCCTATTTACCGTTCCTTTGATGTAAGTGATATCAAAATCATATTCACTAATAAGTTTAGACCATCGCCTTTGCCTTGTGTTTAAGTGATCTTGAGTGAATATGTGCTGTAGTCCACAATGGTCAGTCCTAAGATCAAACTTCCTTCCTAGAAGGTAGTGTCTCCAAATCTTCAGAGCATAAACAATTGCTGCCATCTCTAGATCATGGGTTGCGTAGTTTTCTTCGTGGGTTCTGAGTTTCCTTGATGCATAGGCTATTACCCTTCCCTCTTGCATCAACACACAACCCAGTCCTTCTTTGGAGGCATCAGTGCAAACCAAAAATTCTTGCTCCATATCCGACACCTTCAAAATTGGTGCTGTCGTTAATAACACCTTTAACCGTTGAAATGCCTCTTCACATTTTTCAATCCAGATGAATTTCTTGTTCTTTCTTTGGAGCTCGGTAATGTGGCTTGCTATTTTCGAAAACCGTTCGACAAATCTTTGGTAGTACCCTTCCATGCCCATGAAACTTCATATTTCATGAACATTGGTTGGTGTTGGCCATTCCATGATGGCTTCGATCTTTACTGGGTCTACTGCGATACCCTCCCCAGAGATAATGTGTCCAAGATAATGAATCTTGGTTTGGTAAAAGGAACACTTTGACAACTTCCCGAACAGTTGGTTTTCTCTAAGACATTGCAGGACTATCCTCAAGTGTTCGTCATGCTCCTCTGGGGTTTTTGAGTAGATCAAAATGTCATCGATAAAGACTTGTACAAACTTGTCTAAGTAATCTCGAAATATTCCATTCATCAAACTCATGAAAACACCCGGGGCATTTGTCAGTCCAAAGGGTAAAACTACAAACTCATAATACCCAAATCTTGTTTTGAATCCTGTCTTCGAAATATCTTCTTCTTTGATTCTCAATTGATGATATCCCGACCTCAGATCTATTTTTGAAAACACCGTGGCCCCTCTCATTTGATCAAACAAGTCATCTATCCTTGGTAAAGGGTATTGATTCTTTATCGTTACCTTATTCAACTGGCGGTAATCAATGCATAGTCGCCAAGACCCATCCTTTTTCTTAACAAAAATCACTGGGGCTCCCCATGGAGATATGCTAGGTCGTATGAACCCCAAGTCCAATAATTCCTTTAATTGGATCTGCAATTCCTTTAGCTCAGGAGCCGACATCCGGTAAGGTGCTTTTGCAATAGGCTCCATGCCGGGTTTAAGGTCGATGGTGAAATCAATTTCCCTTTTTGGGGGGAGCCCGGGTAGTTCTTCGGGAAATACATCCTTAAATTCAACAAGGAATGGGCGTTTATCAAAATCTTCAGAGTCATTTTTTTTCGTTTAGAGTTACCACTGAGAACAATTGACATCCCTTTTGCTTAAATTTCATTAGTTGCATGGAGGAGATGAACCTTTGGGACACCCCTCGGTTCTTTCCCTTTAATGATTTTCTTTGTTCGTCATCGTCGGTGAAATGAAGAATCTTGTCCTTGCAATCTAGGAGTGCCTCATGCCGCTCCAAACAATCCATTCCTATAACTACGTCATAACCTCCTAGAATGGTCGAGTACAAGGATACCTTGGTTTTACATACCCCCAGGTCCACCTCACAATCCTTTACCATTTTTCCTACATTTCTTTTCATACCACATGCCATTTCTACATGTCTAAATTCATACTGTGGAGTTGCTTTATGTTTAATCAAAGATAATGCATTTATAGAAATAAATGAATCAGTAGCCCCTGGATCTATTAAAATGACAAAACTCATACCATCAATATTACCTGAGGTTTCTAACACAGTGGACTGGTGTTCGACTTGGCGATTGTTCACCGCTACATGGATGCGATGAGCTTTCCCCAGATCTCCCACTGTAGCTGCATTCTTAGTTGAGTTGGTTTTACCTACCTTTTGAGGGCAATCCCTCTCGTAGTGAGGACCCCCACAAGTCCAACACCCCTTCCTAGGGACTTGGGTCCTACCGACTAAACTGTGAGCTGGTCTGAAACTCTGCTAGAAAGAGGATCGGTGCTGAGGTGGTGTGACTTGGTGCTGTCGCATAGGCCGGTGCGGTGGTGGTTGACGAGCTTGCTGCGGTGCCCTGCGCGGATGCTGAGCTGGATGCCCATATGGTGTTCTTTGATTTCTTCCTGACCACTTTTGATGATTTAGCGCGGGACCCCCTTGCCAATTTCTACGCTCCATACCAGGTGCTCTTGATTCTGAGAGCTTTGTAGACTTACTATGCTCGCTACTCATGATCTCCTCCTCTGCAATGATTGCCCGCTGAACTGCCTCGTGCAAGGTGCGAGGCATTAGGATTCTAACCTTTGTCTGAATGTTAACGTTTAATCCATACACAAATTTGTTCACCTTGAGCTTCTCCGTGTTTAAATGAGGGGCATAACGGAGTAATTCCATGAAACGTGCCTCATATTCTGGCAGGGAGCGGTTCCCTTGCTTTAATGAATTGAATTCATTTAGCTGTCTCTCGAGGAACTCTTCTGACAGGTAGCGTTCTCTAAATTTTTCTTCAAATAGCTCCCAAGTTACTTCTGATATATCCATTCCCAATTGGGTTAATAATGTCTTCCACCAAAGTAGTGTGCTTCCCTTTAGCTGGAATATACCCATCTTAGCCTTCATGTTTGAGGTGTAATTTCTTAGGGTAAAACCTAAGTTGCATGAACGGGGAAACGGAACGAGTTTCCCGAAACGGGAAGCCGATACAAACGCGACCCGTCCCCGAAATTTGAGGAAACGGGGAAACCGCGAATATATAGTATATATATAGGCATATATACTATCTATATAACTGTATATGTATATAGATCATCATTCGTTATATACTTAAAAATATTTTAAAAATTATTATATATATGTGCAATCATAAAGCATTAATGATACATTAATGCTTTCTCTTGCTGCTGAAATCTCTTTCTCCTGCTGCTAAAATCCACTTTGCTGATGCTCACTGCTCAAAACACCCTAGTTGAAACAACTGCCAGTCTCCAAGAGAAACGACTTGCTAAATAGTGTGATGAGAGAATGAGACAAACTTCTCTTTTATAAGTTTAGACAGGCTTCTAGAACCCACTAGATAGCCTAAAACAAATTAAAAAAAAAAAAATTTAAAAAACAAATGATTTTTTTGGAAACGTGGGGCTGTACGGCCGTGAAACGCGTTTCCGGCCGTACCACCCACGTTTCCGTTTCGGGAAACGAGGTGGTATGGCCGGAAACGCGTTTCACGGCCGTACCAAATGCGGAAATGCGTTTCGTTTCCGTTTCCGACCGGAAACGGGCCCCCCCCCAGCATTTCCTGCAACATAGGGTAAAACACATAGTCATGTTTTCCAACCATGCCTCTGCAGATTGACCATCAGTGGAACCCTGAAACTCTGGAAATCTTACTTTTTCCAAGTCTCGACGTACATCGTTTCTTGTGGTATCTTCGGGTGTTTCATTTTGTATGACCGGTCCTCCATGCTCCCGTTCCAAACGGTTTATTAATGCCTCAGACATGTGTTGGAATGATCTCATTAAGTTCAACACTTCTCCCGCTGGTATTTGTCCCTGTGCTGAGATGTTCCCTCCCTCATTAAGTGGGGTGGTAGGAGTAGGCTCCATGCTGTGCCCTTTAGCTGCCCCACTCCTTCTGGTACCTCTCCTAACCATGATGCACCTGCCACAGTTTAATACGATTTTTTTTTTTTCTTATAAGAAAATGGCAACTCCATGAAGAAAACTTTAAATATAAAAATAATATCTTTACAAATTATTCAAAAACAACTTTAAAAACATGAGAAATAAATGCTCAAAAATATTAAATAAATATAAACAAAAAAGTATGAAAGTAAATACTAGTTAAATATAAAACTATAAAGAATATACACCAAAGTCCAATTTAAAAATAAAAGCTTTAAAGAAAGTTAGAATTATTCTAACTTCATTTCAAAATTTTTAAAATAGGATTTGATAAAAATATTTTATTTTTAAAAATCGGAAAGTAGATTACAACATGTGTTTTAATAATTATTTATATATTAAAAGGAAAAAAATATTTATTCACTACATTTAAAAAAAGATATTATGAATTTGAATTTAATAGTTTTCATAATATTGTTATCATCATGATTGAGAGGGTTTGTTTTTGACTTTCTATCAAACTTAAAGAGATTTGAATTTATCATTTTGACTTAATAGTTTATAATTTTAACCAAATAAATTGCATAGGCATATTACCAAACACATGTATTTAATGATATCGAATAAAAGATATGCTAGATTACCCATTTGATGTAGTCTACTGACACATATAATCACAACCTTTCCTTTTAGGAGGTCTATCATAAAGGTTAATTCCAAGACAAACACATGTATATATGTGTGTTCGAATGTGTATGGATTTGCCATTATGCTAATTAATGTTAGGTTAGAGTTCTGTGATTAACATGGAATTAATGTATGGTAGTTAACTGTCATATCTGTATTGGGATGATATAATAATGCACAATGAGATGCTATAATTGAGAGAGATATATGAGTAGTATACCTGGGATCCATTTCAATTTATTATTGCTGTAGCATTGATAAAATAGTCTTATATTCTGTTAATACGTATGTAAAAGTATTATATTCTGGGATCCCTTTCAATGTACTATTGCTGTAGCATTAATAAAATATCGTCTTATATTCTGTCGGTATATTTTCTAAGCCTGAAGATGTACCCATCTAATATCTTTAGATGAAGATGAAGGTAAGAGAAAAGTGCAGTAAGCGATAACTACAACTTAAGGAGAAGATGAAAGGCATAGAAAACAATACCATGCCTAGAGACCATGATTGCACATAAATGATGCTACTATATAATTTCCAAAAATTCCTAACGATCAGCAGGTAAGATCTTACAAGGGGTCAATTAAATGAAAGGAATACTAAAAGGTTAGAAAAGTTAAAATTATAACCTTACAAGATTTAAAAATGATCAATCTGAAGAAAAGAGGTATATAAACATTTGCAGTTCCGCAGAAGGTTGAGAAAACGGAGAAACAGCCTGAGAATAGGATGATGCGCAAATCCTCCAGGGATCTACTCAGCAATGGCTCACACACCTTATCCTAGTGCTCAAGCCCAATTACTTCTATCACGTGATTGCATGTTAATCTGACAGGATCCATTCAATTCCTCCTCTATAGCCTGTATAATTACGGAATGCACACTCAAGCTATAGTATTATTTTCCTTCCAAGTGTGATCGGAATTAAAATTGCTACGTCCAAAAGAATTTAAAAATGAAATATACACATATAACTTAACAGATGTGTATAAACCACTGTTAGTTTCCAAGTCATCATAAGCGAATTTAACTGTAACCTAACCCAGGAACTGCTGTTTTTTTTTTTTTTTAGATGGGGAAAAATCAAAGACGATGGCTTAAAATAAGGCAAACGTAATAAGTTACATTAACAGAAGTTTCTTCGCTAATTAAACTTATTTATTGCCATCTATTTACCGTTCCGCCATTAAATAACTGATCGAAAATTGCGCCCCAATTCACTGCGAAAACTGTGAACGAAACAGGGACTCCGACCCATCCAGTGATCGAATTCTCGTAAGGAATCATAATTCGCTCTTTCAATCGCATTTTATCACTGTCAGAATTCTAAGATGAACGGTAGACTATGATCAGATAACTGAGCAGAGAACATGCGGTCATGTGGCACATCGTCAGGAATAGGGGGAAGCGAAACCCATAGTTGCTCAGCAGGTACTTATTCAGCGAGATGATCCCGATGTTGGAGCTGAACCAAGCGCCTACTAGCCCTACTGTGAACAGACCTAATGCCATTGCCTGCCCTGCCAATCCCTCAGAATCCCCAAATTGCTCTCTGATTACTATCCGGAGGGTCGGAGATTTAAAAGGCATGTCATTGAACGAATTACATGACCAGCGGATTCAATTGTGATGTGGGCGTTTGTTTTATTCGTTTTTTTTTTTTCTTCTTTAGAGGATTGAAAGAGCATACTGTGATGATGAATTTGGATGAATTCCATGGAAGACAAAGCAACATGCAGAAGATTCAATTGTGTTGTTTATTCTGCGCGCTCATTGCGCGGATTGTTTATTCTGTTGATTTTATTTTTTTCTTTTTCTTTTAATAACGCAGGATGGTCAACTAAGGTGCAAGCGTTTGGAGTTTTGAGGATTTACGTGCTTGAGGTGGTTCGAAGTAGTTATTGGCCGAATATATGAATGTGTGTTGCTTGCAATACATTGAGGAGGAATTGATGGTTATAATCATTATGGTGCAAACTCACACTGTTTCCAGCGACTGATCTAAATTCTTTCTGCCAACTCTTTTATGGTTGAGAGTTGGATTACCAAGATAGAAGCAATACAAGATAAGCTGGAATTCCATAGTCTCTGACTTTGATCAACAAAAATAATTGGTGATATGAATTGGCCATTTCTTGCAGATCATTTGGAAGGCCGACCACCATTTGCTAAATGTGTGTGACAGAGTTGCAGAGGCATATTGAAATTTTCCCTTACTGAAGTGGACAGGTGACAAATATCATTTGTATCTCCCTCCCTGAATGTTGAGCATGGAGCATTCTTCTGCTGAAATTTGAGTCATGTAATGAGACCAAGAATGATTTATATCATTGGTTGGAGTTTGTATTGAATCGGTGCATATGTTGTTGAAGTGATCATAGAAGAGGATTATTCGGGCAACAGAGTCTAGAGAGGCAATTAAAATCAATTCTGTGTTATTTGAAGAACCAAGGGAGAGACCAAGAAGGACGAGTTGTGAATAAAATCAAAAGGATGAAAGTTACTGCTGATAAATGAAGGGAGACGCTGGAGATGAAACCCTACCTAAACGAATAAGTTTATAACTTGTAGGTCTATAGATTGATATCTAACAAAGCATTTGACATTACACTAAAACTTGGAATTAGATTAATATAAAAAAAATCAAACTGGAGTAGTGATCAATTCTCAATATTCTTTAAAGAACGGAGCATTGAAATTAAAGAACGGAGCTTTTGAAATTAATCTGGGTAGGCATCTCATGGAAAGGAAGTTTATATCGATTACTTTGTTACGGCCATACCAGGAGACGGCAGATGCTTGTTTCGGGCTGTTGCTCATGGTGCTTGTTTATTTTTCATAAAATTTACACAAATTCTCCATGCCATAGTTGATCAAAAGAAAATAATTAACTAAACTAGTCATGCATGCATGGGCCCATAGGCCTCAAGGGTTCAACTAAAGCTCTGATACCAAGTGTAAAGACCCGATTATGCTATATACAATTTTTTTTTTTTTAAACAAATACGACCAGAAAGAAATGCATTGACATTTCACTTCATTCAACACACACATTACTGAAGCTCATTTCAGGAACATATCAAAACATTTACATCCTTTTATTCTAAGTTCAAGTAGTAACGAAATACACATGTACCGTACACCGGAAGGCGAGACTCCGCTTGCTCTGCTGTCGCTGGTATTCCCTGGTTGCCGGTCACTTCTGCGAGTGTATGATGACGCACTTGATCCGAAACAAGACCCACCGGTTTACCTCCCAGCCTACTCCTTGGGTACTCTTCTTCCCCGCGGACCCTCGAGCTGCAATGGGGTTGTACAATGGAGGAAGAATCTAGCTGGCAGAAGAAAGCAACCTTAGCTCAAGAGTCCCCTCTCTAAAAACCCTCTACCTCACCAAACTCACTATAGCTTCGTAGTCACTGCTTTGACATCATATCATCCATACAATAATAGGGTTCCAAAAAGTCCCCTCTACCATGGCCTGCCCCTTCTATTATAAGAGTTCTCATAGATGACACTTGGCATGTCATGCATAACTATAATATATTTTTTTTTAATAGCTTGATTATTCACCTACCCATGTGTCATTCTCTCATCAAGGGTCACCCAAAATTATTTACTTAATTTTTTATTTAAAACTAATATTTTCCTCACCTCACAAGATTCCGATTTCTACTCCTAGTTGTTTCTTTATTTCCCCCTTTTATTCCTTAAATTGTGTTTATTACTTGGAGTCAATTAATGAGTTAAGATTTTATCCCCAATCTACTTCCTAAATTAACTCAGGTTATCTCTTAGAGGGATATTCTTATGTTGGTTGATGCGACATGGAGCTTCTCTACATTTCTCTAAATTTAATTTATTTTTCTTATTTTAATTCACCTTCTTCTTTTCTTAATTAAGTTAGGATTTATCTTTATCCTTACAATATGTCTGTCTTCCCCTTTCATCTAATTAAACAACCTCATCTACCTAGCATTTTCCAACAAGGGGAGGGTAGAATTTTTAAGGCACTCTGTTTATTTTTTATTTTTATTTTTTTCCTATGAACCTCCTTATTCCAAGTTTTATTTTTGATTTAATTTCCTTGGTTTCTAATCATCGTTTTCCCTTGGTGTAACTTTACTAGTTTTCATTCCTTACTTATATTTATTTATTATTATTTATTTTTTTAATGATTCCAAGGGTGCCAAGTTTTGTTGTGCCCTTCAAGAACTTCCCTAGAAGTTCCAAGGGTGCCACATCTAACAGTTTAATTGTGATGCCAAGGGTGCCAAGTTGGTCGTGCCCTTTAAGAATTTCCCCAACATTCCAAGGGTGCCACACCACTTTCCCTTCAAGCATCCAGTGACTACGAGGGGAAAATATCATGCAACGTCATAGACCACTATCATCTCTTATGTTGCCTGCTATAGTGAGACTAATGGTGCCGGGATCAAGGAATTCGCCTTGATGCGCGCCCCCCAGTAGGTTCCTCATGAGCGACCCAACTTTGGGACCTGCCCTCATGGCATCGTGATCTTCAAGGCGAAGGTGTTTCAACCCTTCCAGCCTAAGTCACGGCGAGAGTGCTAGTGGGTGAGATCAGGGACTCTGTCCCACCCCTCCCATGTAGTTCCATCCACCTGTACAACCCCATCACCCATATGTGAGTCATTTGGTCAAGCAACAAATCTGTGCCTCCAACCATTAACATATCATCAGCATATAGTTAAACATATATGGCAGATTTCAAGATCGATTTAGACTTTAAAACAATATGAATTTTCATCAAACCAGGTGTCATCGACATGTCATATGCGAGCGCTTCTGATTGTTTCGTGCCATACTCAAAAATCATTAGCAACAAGGTTTCTCACTGTTAGTCATTATCATAATACCATCATTAATGATTCCTGGTCATTCACATCATTGTCCATTATAAGCCTGAACTAACGGAAGTAGGTAACAGAGGGTACACATCCCTCATGGCTATCATCATTTATCATAAATGGAAACATACATATTCATTAAGCCATCAACATCGTAACATCATAGAAATATACCTATCTATCAAGTTTATCATCATTATACTTTTAGTAGAGTGCATACATATTCTCTACTACCCTTATCATAAATTCAGATACTAAACTTAACTATTTAAATGATGCAATCATCAGAATACTGTTAGATAAGATATATAACCATTCATGCTATCATAATATCAATGGAAAGCAAAACATCATAACCATGAATATCTCAATCGTTGATAATAGTGTCATGAGTCCGGATCCTCAACCTGAGGTCCTCAAAGAATAAAGTGTGGGCCTTATGGCAAAATAAATGTTTGCATCAAATCACTGTCAGTCAACTAGAGCGGGCACTACAATAAGGGCATTTTGGATTTATCCAAGGTTTACATTTTCTTTTAAAATTGGGGCCAAATTCACAGTATTTGGTTGGCAACTGCAGACTGCACAGTACAACACTTGCACTGGTCGTGGTTTCTCCGTAATTTCTTCTTCTACTCTGACTAACATAACCCTTCTTTGCCGAATTTGAACTTCCAAAGACAAGGAAGAGGTTTTAATAATAGCAGGTAAGCCAGGGATCTAAGGCGCAATGGTAGTGCATCTGACTCCAGATCAGAAGGTTGCAGTTCAATACTCAGTTCTGCCTTTGTGATATGACCGAAATGAAGGTAAATTAATAGCAAAAGCTAAGAGACAATTGAAACATGGGGATAACCTTACGTATGCAGAGTCAAGGAAAAATAATTTCTTGCCTCTGGCGACATTCCAACATAAAATTTAACAGATAAAATTCAGCAGAGAGTTACATAATGCGTAGGGCCGGTAAGGTCGAAAGGGTTTGAACCTCCCTCTGATACCATGTGTAATAACCAAAACTGTAATAACCAAAACTGGAAAACAGGAACCGTAAAAATTTTGATTTTGTACTTACCTGAACTGCTACCTGATCTGGTGAAGTTGATGACGCTGCTACTGCTATGCTCCAATTATCGGGAGACCAATTCCACCTAGCCAGACTGAGCAGAGACTGGCTGCTCAATCCAGTAAGCTTCTTAGAGAAGCTCACTGTCCCCCGTGCCTAGAACCTCAGACTGATTAAAGCTCTTCCAATGGTAGACCTTCTTCACTGCTGAATTACTCCTCCTGGTTTTTAACTCCGTCGTTCGACCCCCCTCGGTTCAGTTCTCCGGTTTTTAACTGCGGGCTTGGCGGTGGTCGCCCTCCTACCTGTAGCCACCGCCTTCCCTCCTCCTGACATGCCTTGCATGCATTTGAGACCATCAGATATTTGTAATCCCTCACGCTTTATCAACTTGTTATATTGTTTATATATATGTATTTTTTTTATATAGCAAGGTGTGGTTTATGTGTCCCTTTTTTATATAAGGTTTTAATTTTATTTTTAATATAAAGTTTAATTTTATATTTATTATAAAGTTTGTTTTATATTTATATTTAATACAGAGTTTGATTTTATATTTATTTATTATAGAGTTCTATTTATATTTAATTTAATATAAAGTTTTAGAACTTTATATTATTTAATGATTGATACTAATATTAAATCTTTATTCTATTGTATAAATAGATGGGTTGTTACAAGCTTTCTCCATGTGATTAGAGGTGACAGCATTATCTGCTGTGGAAAGAGGTGGTTCTGTGACCTGCTTGTCTTATTCAGGAAACCAAGAGCGGATAAATCTTGCTCTCATGGTGTTTCCTGTTTTTCTGAGTAATAAGTTCTTGCCTCATCCTTGTTAACATCTATTTGGAAAAAAAATTGTCATAAAACAAGTTCAAAACGTTCCCAAATTACTGAGCAGATTTCACATGTGTCGTCATCATACATAATTGTGGATAACATGACCGACTCGTTAATATATGGCACATGTACTTGTTTCCCTCATGCTGTATGAGGATCGGTTAGCATGTTCGAGTTATAATGACCAAAAATATCTTGATGACACAAGTACCTCAACTTTCAAATGCAGTTAAGGGTTACTTTATGGATGCACACATTTTCCTACGCATCACACTTATGGTAATTTTATTACTGGCCACTTCTCAATTGTGGGTGTTGTGATGTCTAGAGAAAAATGAATAGTACAAAGTGTATGTGTGTACCCCTTGGTATTGATTGATGGGTTTTGAACACCAGAACTACTATGATGTCCCTTAGTGTTATGATTTTACATTAGCAGTGGGACTTGGTTTGCATATCGAGGATGTGTAGATTGCATAGCAAATGATCCCTTTGTCATATTGGTACTATGTGGTCTGAGCATGGTATGACTGTATGGTTGTTGCATATATTGATGGAGTGCTCAATATTGTCCTCACTGTTATATTGTTCCAGCATGGTTAAATTTGTTTTGATTTTTAACATGCTTTTATATCGTGGCGATCACTAAGGTTTAGCACTTTAGCTTCCTTAGATATATTTTACACATATCTGGTAATTGGATATCATTTTTTATTGTCCTAGATGGAGTGCTCGACTTCGACAAATATTTGGAGGTTGATTACACTACTATAACCTTGATTACTCATTTGACTATGACAAGAACTATTGCTTCAGTACTGTTAAAATTGGCAACTAGGGACAAACTCCACATGGGTCATCTTATTTATGACAGCTGATATTTTTCTTGGATTCCTCTCTCCAAGAGGTGTAGGATTGATCTAAAGATCATCCGATTCTGACATGTACAACTAAAGTTATGAATTTATTTTGACTATGGTCAAATTGTCAAGGCCGACCAGCAAACTTATGTAGGCTCAAAAGCCCAACAGTCATGTCTATTCATCCTCAATGTTGCATATAAATAGGTGACTTAGCCTCATTTGGACACACTCATCTTCACACTTCTCTCTCTCTCTCTCTCTCTTCATTGATTGGGTACGGATTTCTGGACCTCTCTCTCTCCACACGCTCGAAATTTCAGGAGAGCGAAATTTCAAGAGTTCGAAATTTCAGGAGAGCAAAATTTCAGGAGGCTAAAATTTCAAGAGACCAAATTTCTGGACAGTTTGACCAAGCGTTGACCAGCGTGTGTTGACCTCCTTTGATTGCGTTTTTGTGAGGGCTATCTCTATTTGGGCAGGCCACATTTCTGGGCACAGAAATCGAGGCTAAACGTTGACTGTTGACCAGTGTTGACTGTAGCTAAGGCTGACCGCAGGTGCGCTGTTTGACCAGACTTTAACTGGGCTGAATTTTAATGTTTTGAGGGTTGTTTTATCTTGTTGTTTGGAGGCTAAAGTTAACTGAAGTTGACCGATTCGCTGAGGGTCAAATCTGCCCTGTTGACGAGCGTTGACTTTTCTGGTTAGGGCTCTTTTGCTTTGTTATAAATTATCAGATTTGTAAATTGTTGATCCAGGTGGATGTTGGTGGCCACCCACCTATCCCATTTGGACCCCCGCAACTGTCTCTTTCAGTTTTTCAGTTTCCGTAATTGTAGCACAATTTACTATTTTTAGTAGGTTTTTCGGGTCCTGAACTTCCGGAGCCGTTTTGAGGCCCTAAACGACGTTTTTTGGGAAATGTAGGGGATGATACCCTTCCCAAAGTGGTAGTTCTCGAATAGATCTTTCTAATGAGCTATCATACGCGTTAAACAGAGATCGTATGCCAAAGTTACGACCCCGGGAAATTGATGTACCAATTTACCCAAAACGGGCCCACAATTTGGTGTTTCATCTTCTAGGGTTAGGTTTTGGAATGTGAAGGGTTTTCCATTGTTTCTCAACAATAAATAGGCCTTCGAGCCTCATTGTAAAACAGTTTTAGAATAGTTCAGAGGCATATAGCCACACATCTCTTCTCAGAGATAAGCTACCATCGCCCTAGCTAGTTTATTTCCATTTCTGGTTGTAAGCATATTTCAATATTTTCCATTAATGAAAATGAAGTATTATTTCCGATGCATGCTTTGTGTATATGATTATCTCTGTATTTTGTTGCGTTGCCTGTTAAATCTGGATCATGGTATCAGAGCGGTCTGCTTTTTCTCTGTCTTCTTGCATGTCCCAACGAGGTCGGGATATATAGTTAGGGCTTGAACTGGTCGAACCTTTGCAGACAACCTCGCAAATCCCGACGGCCCCCCCGTGGCAGATGAAAGAAAGACGAGGGCAGGAGATCCTATCAAAATCTTGCCGAAGAAGCCCTCGAGCGCAAAGGAAACGATGATGATAGCTTGCACAGATCCCTCAGCGTCTACCCAGAGGGGAGGCCATCGGCTTCCAGCGATTCTGGAAATGCACGTCTTTAAGGTACAAGTTAATTTTGAAATCCCCATATTCGAGGGTCAGATAGACGCAGATGCGGTAGATAAATGGTTAAATCTGCTAGAAGGGTATTTTTCTGTTCATGAATTTTCAAGTCGGGAAAAGATTGTTTTCGCTTTTCTTAAAGCAGCCCCCGATGTCAAGGACTGGTGGGAAACCTACTGCGAGAAGAAGGATGAAAGCACAGGCTCACTATTTTCAGCGGCACCCACTTGGGATTCATTTCGAGATGCCATCAAGGAGAAGTACTACCCTGTCAAAAGCTATGAGGACAAATACATCAATTGGACCACACTGCGGCAGGGAGGAGACCAAGATGTGCCAGAGTTCACAAACATTTTTCACACCCTTCGCACACAGTTGGGTATCAAAGATTCTGAGCTGCATCTAGTACTCAAATACCGCGACTGCCTACACAGATACATCTAGGAAGAGATGGAGTTCTTGAACATCTCCTCACTCGGCAC
>APFE031253553.1:2029-70141 GCA_000404065.3 Pinus taeda | reverse complement strand
ATATATTCGCGTTTCCCCGTTTCCAAAATTTGGGGAGGTCGCGTTTCGTATCACTTCCCATTTCGGAAACTCGTACCCGTTTCCCCGTTTCGTGCAACTTAGATCCAATCTTTAGCCCATGGGGCCCTGCTGTCTCAGAAAACAATGTTAACGAAATATAAGGCATCATAACCATACAAAGCACGAAAGGGTGACATATCAATTCACATGTGATGAGTGGTGTTGTAGTAATACTCGCCCAAGTGCAGCCATCAAATCCATGCCCTCTACTACCCGGTCACGTAGTTCCTTAGATAGCCCTCCAACCATTTATTAACCCGTTGTCTGATCGTCTGTCTATGGGTGGTAACTCGTGCTTGGGATGTGCTCGGTAACTAATCTGAAGAGCTCCTACCAGAATTCCCCCATGAACCGACTGTCTCTGTCGCTGGCTATGGCCTTAGGGAATCCATGCAAATGGAAGACCTCCCTAAAGAACAACTCGGCCACCTGTGAGGCTGAATACCGGTTCGAAATGGCAAAGAAATGGGCATATTTGGTCAGCGGATCAACCACCACATAAATACAATCCTTGCCCTGCACTGCTGGAAGCCTTGTGATGAAATAAATGGAGATACTCTCCCATTTCCCCTCATGAATGGGAAGAGGTTGCTACAACCTAGCTTGATGGGTCAACTCCCCCCTGTTCCTCTGGCATGCCTCACACTCGTACACATACCTCAACACGTCCCCCTTGAGGCCCTTCTAGGCGAAGTGCTCTCTGACTGCCATGTATGTCTTCCTAAACCCCTGATGCCATGATAATGGGCAATCATGTGTTGCATGGAGTACCCTCTCCCTTAACTGTGAGCCCGGTACCAAAAATATGCACCCCTTACAATATATGATCTTGGCCATCACTTGGTAGCGCTCATTTGCGTGTGTTCCCTCCAATATCTCGCATGCCCGCCAATCTTTGGAGTACTCCACCAACAATTGTGCCTTCCATTCATAGCAAATGCTCATGAGTGAAAGGGGTGCGGCTCTCCTAGATAATGCATAGGCCACTACATTGTGTTTTCCCCGCATGTACTCAATATCAAAATCATAGGCCTACACCTTGTTGACCCATCTTTGTTGTCTGTCATTGAGGACCTGCTGCCCCATGAAGTGGCAAAGACTATTGTGATCAGTCTCCACCCGAAACCGGTTAGCTACTAAGTACTGCTGGAATTTGGCCAATGCATGCATGATGGCCAGCATCTCCTTTTCGTATATAGAATACGACCTCTCATACGGTAGGAGCTTCCAGCTCTCAAAAGCAATGGGATGTCCATCCTGGGACATTACTGCCCCAATCCCCTCTCCTGATGCAGCACACTCCAATGTGAACAATTGAGTGAAATCAGGGAGTGCCAACACTAGGCAACTACTCATCACCTCCTTGAGGTGATCGAAAGCTAGTTGGGCTCCATCTCTCCAGGAAAAAGCCCCCTTCTTGGTCAAATCCATGAGGGGTGTCGCCAACTATGAGAATCCCTTGAGAACTTGCGATAATAGGTGCAAATGCCCAAAAACCCCCTCAACGTTGTCACATCTCTAGGTACCGGCCAATCCTAAATGGCCCATATCTTCTCCTCATGCACCTTCACCCCATCTGCACCAATTATGTGTCCCAACTAAAGCATCTCCATCAGCCCAAACTCACACTTTGACAAGTTGGCATAAAATTGTTGTTCCTCAAAATACGCAACACCACCTCTAGGTGTTGCAGGTGCTCCTCCCAAGTTCTTTTGCAGATCAAGATATCATCAAAGAACACCAATACAAACTTCCTCAACTACCCCTGGAACACATGGTTCATACACAACTGAAAGGTCGCAGTTGCGTTGGTTAACCCAAAGGGCATGACCAGAAACTCGAAATGCCCATAGTGGCATATGAAGGTCATCTTAGGGATGTCCTGATCCCTCACACTGATCTGATGGTACCCCAAGCACAAATCTGTCTTAGTGAAGTACTTGGCTCCTCTAGCTCATCCATCAACTCATTAATGCGCGGAATGGGGTATCGGTTCTTTAAAGTCTTCTTGTTGAACGCTCTTTAATCAATGCACATGCGCAAGGTTCCATCCTTCTTCACCAACACCACTGAAGAACCAAAGGGACTAGAACTCAGCCTAATGTGGCCCAACACCAACAACTCCCTGATGGCTCGCTCAATCTTGTCCTTATAGGCCTTGGGGTGCCTATAAGGGGTGGTGATAATTGCCTACACACCAGGCTCCAACTCAACGGTGTGTTCGAATCCCCTATCTCGTGGTTGCCTCAGTCGGATGTCCCCAAATACTATCGAGTATCTATCTAAGATGGCCTGTATGTACAGGTGTGGTGGTTGGGCCTCTCCCCCAGCCTTTGAAATCCCCAACCCCACAACCCACACTATGTCCCCATGTCTCAAATCTGCCTCCATTCGATGTGTTGAAACTATCTGTGGAGGATATGAGTGCATTCCCCTAAGGACTACCAGCTTGCCATCCGGGTCGGTGAACTCCATTTCCAGCTTCCTCCAATCGATGATGACTCGGCCAAGGGAGTATAGTCATTGGACACTCATTACTACGTTGGTGTTTGGCACGTCCACGACGAAGAAATGGTTCGTCATCGAGTAGTTCCCCCTGGTCACCATCAAAGGGGGAACATATTGAGTGCACTGCATAGTCCTATCCCCCAGCACCAGAACGGAGAACCCCTCAAACTCTGTTGTGGTGATGCCCCTCCTCTGGACCATCTGAGCATCAATGAAATTGTGGGTGGCCCCATTGTCTATTAAGGTTGAGACATGCTGCCCCTGCACTATGCCTCTGATCCTTAGGGTCTAAAATTTGGGGAACCCACACAAGGAAGAAAGGACTCCCCCAGATGATGTAAAAGATGCTCCCCCATGTGGTGGTGGTCGTGGTGGCCCCCTCCTTGCCGGACTCTCACTGTCTCCCCCACCATACTCCAACTCTACAGCATCCTCCTGATCACTATCCGAAAAGAACTCGATGTAATAGGCCTTGCTCGTTGTGCACCGATGGCCTAGGGCGCATGGCTCCCGACAATTAAAGCACATCTTCCTCTTCCTGAGGTCTCTCCAAGTCTCCTCATCTAACTACCCACATCCTTGGGTTGCCCTTTGTGGTGGTGGTCTAGTATCACTCCCCTTCTAAGGGCAAGGTGTACATGATGGAATAGGTGCCCGAGTCTTGGGGATGGCCCGTTGTAGGTCTTTAGCACAGGTCATGGCCTCCTGTAGCATAGAATGCCTGCATGACTTCACCAGTCCACGCAGCGGCTCAAGCAACCCCTCTATGAATGTGTACACCCTCCAAGCATCTGATAAGTCTGGCACCATGCCTAGAACCCTCAAAAACTCCGGTAAATACTGCTCTGGATGACCTGTCTATCTCAATTGGATCAGCTCCCTGAAGTGAGCCTTCGAATCCCTCTGATCAAAACGCTCCATTACTCTCCTTGTGAAATCCTCATAGGAAGTCACGGTGGCATGCCCCAAAGTGGACAAGCTGTGAAACTAGTAGTCGTATGCCTCCCCCTCCAAGTGTACGGTAGCCATTTTAATCGCTTCCACCTCCATCATCCCGCTGAGCTGGAAATAAGTATCCAACTTCTCCACCCAAGCTCGAGTTGTTCACTTGGTAGTGCCATCATATGTGGGAAAGTACATCCTCCCAATAGTACGCTACAACTCGGAGCTCTGCATGCCCTAGCCTCCATAATTCTTGCCCTTCTCATTTTTCTTGAGCTAACAATAGTCTCTAAAAGATAGGGCTGCCTTGAAATCTTCCCCCATGGATTGCCACTCCCTGAAATACTCTGCCATGGGCTTCTAGTCATCTGGTCCACCCTGCTCACTAGGTGTTGACGGTAGGAAAGAAGGCAGCGTGGTCCTAGTTGGCCCGCTTGAGTCTAGTGGGTGAGTAGCCGGTGAAGGGTGGTCATACTATTTGGAGGTCCCAGAAGTCTCCCCAAATAGGAAATCCCGGTGGATGCTTCCGTCCCAGTTTTGCTGCTTGATCTCTAAAAGATAAGGCTACCTTGAATTCTTCCCCCATGGATTGCCACTCCCTGAAATACTCTCCCATGGGCATCTGGTCATCTGGTCTCCCTGCTCATTAGGTGCTGACAGTAGGAAAGAAGGCAGTGTGGTCTTAGTTGGCCCACTTGAGGCTGGGGTGTGAGTAGCCGGTGAAGGGTTGTCATACTATTGGGAGGCCCCAATAGGCTCCCCAAATAGGAAATCCCAGTGGATGCTTCAGTCCTAGTTCTGCTGCTTGATTTCATCCAACATCTCCTTCTGCCCCTTCGCTAAATCATTAACGACCTTCAAGAGGCTGTCAAAGGTCATATCCTCCTTACCCTTGGGTTCCACTGTGTCCTCTACTACCACGGCCTTCCCACGCTCCTCAGAGTCCGGTGTAATCTCTAACTCCCTCAGTCGGCTCTGGTACCTTTGTCTCTTGTAGGTGATATTTTCCCTGTCCTCCTCACTCATAGGAAAAGTCTCCCACGGTTGCGCCAAGATCTAAGCTTTGATACCATTGTGATGTTCCAAACTAGGAAAAACAGTTATATGCAAAGCAAACAACAAACTCAAAAACAGAAAATTTTAAACTTTAGTGCACACCCACAAATAGACTGAAAATAAGCAGCTGAGCCATTTTTTTATGAATTTGGAGCAATAGTACAATAATGTGGAATTAGTGCACCTGGGCTTGCCCCAAAGACAAGCATAGCAAAGCCCAGGTGATAAGACAACAAGCCCGAATGACAAAATCAGTTATCTCAGTGATGCCCTGCGCTACCCTAACAAAACTGCATTGTCTCCAATAAAGATGCTGCTGAAATCCCTGTCCCCAGTGCTCAAAAAATTCCGCAAAATTAATCCCAAGCTTCTCAAGGAAAACCCACCAAAACCCAGAAAGGGTTTGGACTAGTTTTGACACCTGAAATTTGGCCCCCAAAACACCACGTCCTCCTCAAACTACTAGAAAGTACGGCCAACCTGCACACCAGTGGAATCCTTCCCCAAGCACTCTAAAATTGCTGCAAACACTTCTTCAAAGGTTTCCCTTATCTCTCCCAACAATACCAGCCCCACAACACAATCCTCCAACTCCCACGTGTGCCCAGTGAGAGTCTTTTGCGTTGCTCCGGGAGTTACAAATTCGTACCAAACTGTAGTTGTCTCCTCCTACTCCCAAACTCCACCCCAAGTCTGCTAAATCCCTGAACTTTCCTCACCAATATTCTTCCGGTAATGGCTCCCCGGAAGACCCCTGGAATGACCCCCATGTGTGCTCCTCCTGAGTCCTCTTGGAACACGCTATGGCTGAGTGAATGTCTGAATGTAGATGCTGAAATCTCCCTAGCTGTCCTCTGGAATGATGTGACAAAACCTCTCTAGCTTGGCACTCGAAGTCCCCCGAAGAAACGGTGAGTTCTCCACACAGAAAACTTGTTGCTAAACAACACGTGACCTGGCTAAGCAGCTCGAGCAACTAAAGTGAGTTCGATTGGCAAAAGATCCTTAATGAGGATGAGCTCCTCCTATTTAAAATTTCGTGGGCCTTCCTTTCCACATGGGCCCCTCCACCTTGCCATTCGACTTCGCTCGAAGGCTATTGGAACTCTTTAATTGGCCAAGTGTGTTTTTCTTCATGTGGGTGGCCCCCACACTCCACAAACAAAATAATATGGCCTCCTTTTCTCCCCTAAGTCCTTTTATCAAAATTGAGTGGGTTCCATGGCCTCCAAAACTATCCAAAATTGTGGGAAATTAAACCTGTAACAAAATCATTTAGGTAGGGACATTACACAACTGAAAAGCCTAGTCTGGAGCACAATCTAAATTTTCTTTGCAACGAGTCTAGGATTCTCCTATTTGGTGAGCATCCTAATAACCAGACAAGAAAGACAATATATTAACGGCTATAAAATATAGTTTTGTGATATCACATCTAAGGATAGGATGTGCACTTCTATGTAGAGACAATGTTTCATGTAAGACAAGTAATATATTATACAAAACCTATCATAAAGTAATGGCCCGCATATTATATCCACTATGAGAATGTTTCCTGTTTGTTGTGAATCTGTGTACTGATAGAATAATGATCCAAGGGCAAGCTAAGATCCAATGGCTTTTCTGTTTTCCAACAACAAAAATAAGATCAAAGAAAAAGTAATTAAAAAATCTTTTGAGCATATGCAATACAAACAACTTCCCCAGAAAAAATATTCAATACAAACTAAGAAAGATAGGAGATACCTTCAGAGTCATATAATCCCGACTCAATATATATCTCCCTCCCCTTCCAAACTTTATATCTGATATAGAAGCAATTATCTCTGTAAAGAAAGATCTAGAACCATGTGCTTCTTGCTCCTCAAATCTGCAAAGTTCCAAAACATGAAAAGTATAAAAGGATTGGAGCAAGGAATCACCACCCACCATTCATTCAAAAATAAGTTACCATCTGTACTGGAGGGAAATATCCAATTAAATCCAAAATCATTCACAGTTTATGAGAAATTAGACAAGCCTGTGCATAATACATATACAAATAAAGCAAACAGAGCCAAACGAAGTGTTGTACAACTAATAAAACTATTATGAAGTAAGGAAAGGAAATTCTTACAATTTGGAATGCCTATCACACAAAGCTGATTGTCTCATGTCAACAAGTCGAATTGTACCCTTTGAGCTACTATATGCTAGCATGTTACAATGAGTAGGGTGGAATTCTGCTGATGTTATTACTTCTGCACCAACATATATTATTAAGAAAGGGTTAAGGTAAGGTGAACTCCCATAGCAAGGCAGACTAAAGTCATACAGCTACAAGAAAGAGTACATGACTCTTGATTTTGACTTCAAAACCAAACCTAAATTAAAAGGGCAATCCATTGATAGAAGTTCCTAAAAATAAAGTTTGCATCCAATAGTTATGAAAAATTAGCATACATTATTTCGTACCAGTCTTTTGAATCACATTTACAAATTCTAAAGATTGTAACACAACTATATTTGGTAACTGTTTCCATCAATCAAGATTTGAAGCTACTAACTTCAGCATGAGCATTGACCTAGAAAATCCATCAATCATTTACTGGTTTATGCATGTTGGAAATACTAAGAGGGGGGTGAATCAGTGTTTCTTATCAATTAGTATATTTTTTAATTTCCCAGAGCTTTAATTGTTATTAGCATTTGATAAATATAAACATCATCAACACCATTCAACAATGCACAATAATATATACAGTTGACACAGAATTTTAGGTGGAAACCCCTCAAGAACAAAAACCACCGAACGCTTCTTAATATTTGTATTCAAAAGATTTACATCACGTTTTCAACTCCAAGTGAAGGAGGCTCCAACCCCCTAATTTATAGACTCCAACCTGCAGGACACTCCTAGGCCCTTCTTACCAGCTACAACCGGAAGGACGCTCCAACGCCCTAGATTTCAGGCTCTAACCTGATAAATGCTCCAACACCCTGTTTACCAACTACTACTGCACGGACGCTCTAACACCCTGTGCAAGCTACAAGCTGCCCTAGCACCACGCTGCTGCCCTAAAGTGTTCCCAAGCTCTAACATGAAGGAGACTCCACTCTCCTGCCTTGCACTACCCTGCGACCCTAATCAATCGGTGGACCACGTTTCACAATTTTCAAACAGGACCCACATGTGCACTGAATCAATTGAAAAGAAACTGCTAGATAGGAAAACTATAACACAAACTATGTCAATCAAATCTGCCTCTGCTTAATTTGCACATCAAACCCTAGTTGTCAATGCCAATGTTGTACTTCAACTTCTACAATTGAAACCCTAACTCCACAACTATAATCAAGCTTTGATTTACCCCCTCAAAACAACCCATAAATTTCTGCAATTTTGGGGATGTACTCCTCTCCAAAAACCCAAAAAGGGTTTTCCCCGGTTTTGACCTGCCAATTTTGACCCCTTAATAAATTGGCCCTCCTCCAATACTGGAAATAGATGCCTATAACTGGAGTTGTTGTAACTTGCTGCCAAAATGTCAGGAAACCTCCTAAATCAACCTCCTAACAATTTTCCCACAACCCAACTCCTCAATCCTCCAATTAAGATTCCCTCCAAGTGACCCCCACTAGTGACTGCGCAATCCTGGGTGAGGGTGACGCAGTCCCTTCAACCAGCAGCACGACCTGAGTATTTGGCTTACCTTCCTACTGTAATTTCTCCTCTTTGAAGTGGAAGCTCGATGAGAATACCTCCAACAACCTTCACATCCAAATTCCTCATCTCTACTGCTCCACCCAACACGTAGTCTCTCCCACTGCGTCCCTGTTGCTCCCACAACTGCGTCCTTGCTGACCAAGGCAACGTACTCCTCTGCTGGGTGATATTTCTCTCTGTCTCCAATGGCAAAGAAAGCCCTCCTAGGGTGGCAGTCGAAGTCCACAGAAGAGAGGGATGAGCTTCACTCCTTGGGAAGATCTTGTGTTGAACAGCGCTTGTAGCTTAGCTAAACAGCGAAAGCAACAATGAATTCTCAAATCATCAAGAGACCCCAAATGCTGCTCATTTCCTTCTATTTATGCTTGCTCCCTTGGGCCCCACGTGGTCCCATCAAATATTTCGATCCCCCACTTAGGAAAATCGAGTTGCCTCCAAGGGGTGCATATTTTGGGTGGGTGAGTGGCCCTCACAATCCACTAAAAAGTACATTGGCCCCCTTTCTCCCAAGTTCTTCCACCAAAATGCATTAAGCCAAAAACAACAAAATTGTGAAAAATGGTTTCTCCTCTCCTTGGGAAAACAATTAGGAAGGGACATTATAGTCCTCCCCTCTCAGATGTTGCTTGTCCCCAAGCAACTGCAAAACTGGATGCTGCAAGATTTGTTCACTCTCCCATGTGGCATCTTCTCCTGGCAAATCCTTCCATTTGACCAAGTACTCCCTGATCACCCTGTTTCTCAACCTCCTCTCTCGGGTCTACAATATGACCACAGGTGTCAAAACTAAGTGCCCCTCATGATCCAAGGGAGGCAACTCAACTATTGTTGTAATATGCTGCCCCAATGCCTTTTTCAAGCATGAGACGTGGAACACATTGTGAATCGGGCTCTCGTTCAGTAGCTCTAACTCGTAGGCCACCTCTCCCACCTTCCCGACCACCTTATACGGCCCATAAAACCGTGGGCAAAGCTGCTCTGCTCCGTTCTGCTTGAGCGAAGATTGCCTATATGGCTACAAGCATAGGTAGACCATGTCCCCTACCTCAAAGTGTCTCTTTACCCTATGTTTATCAGCATGTACCTTTTGTTGATTCTAGGCCACCTGTAAGTTGTTCTTGAGAGCTCGAAGAATCTCCTAGCTCTCTTGAACCCAATCCTTTGCCCCTATGGCCCTGTTATCTCCAAACATCATGTCAGAAAAAGAAAGTGCACCATATCCATAAAGTGCTCAAAAAGGAGTCATACCAATGGACATGTGATAAGTCGTGTTGTAGCAAAACTCACCAAGGTGTAGCCACTTGACCCATGCTCTCTGTTGTACAATCATGTAGTTGTGCAGGTACCCTTCCAGCCATTTGCTCACAATCTCTGTCTGCCCATTGGTTTGGGATGATAGCTAGTGTTGGGTGTAAGTTCTGTACCCACTAGCCAAAACAACTCCTACCAAAAAGCCCCCATAAATTTGTTGTCCTTGTCACTCACAATGGTCTTGGGGAGACCATGTAACCGAAAAACCTCCCAAAAGAATAACTTGACCACTTGGGAAGCTGAACATCTCAATGAAATAGCAAAGAAGTGGGAAAACTTGGTCAGTCTGTAGACCACCACATAGATGCAATCTTGCTCCCGCGCTGCCGGAAGTCCAGTGATGAAATCCATGGATACGCTCTCCCACTTCCTCTCTGGAATGGGGAGCAGTTGTAGCAAATCGGGTGGGTGACCCAACTCCACCTTGTTTCTCTAGGAATCCACGCACTCCCTCACGTGTTTCAGCACATCTCCTTTAAGTCCTCGCCAACAAAACCTCTCTCTGACAGCACAATATGTTTTGAGGAAACATGGGTGCCCTGCTAGAGGAGAATCATAGGTTGCCTGCATGATCCTCTCCTTCAGTTGAGATCTTGGCACTAAATAGATCCGGTCCTTGTAAGAAATCACGTCATCCATCATCTGGAATCAGTCATCTCAGTGCATGCCATCCAAATTGTCACAAGCCTGCCTATCCTTGGAGTACTCAACCAATAGTTGAGACTTCCAATCCTGCATGACATCCATCAAAGACAGCGTTGCTAGTCTCCTAAAGAGGGCATCTACTACCACGCTGTGTTTTCCCTTCACATACTCTATCTCAAAGTTGTAGGCTTGGAGCTTACTCGCCCATTTCTATTGCCTCTCCTCTAAGGACTGTTGCTCAAGGAGGAAGCGAAGACTATTGTGATCTGTCTTCACTTTGAATCAGTTGCCCACTAAATACTGTCTGAACTTGGCCACTATACGCATCACTATCAACATCTCCTTGTCGTACACAGAGTACAACCACTTGTGAGGCTGCAATTACCTGCTCTCAAACACAATAGGATGGCCCCCCTGTGTCAAAACGGCCCCAACCCCTTCACTGGACGCATCGCACTCCAGCACAAATGGCCGCGTGAAATCCAACAAGGCTAAGACCAGGCAACTGCTCATGACGTTCTTGAGATGCGTGAAGGCCTCCTCTGCCACCTGAGTCCACTCAAAAGCTCCCCTCTTCATCAAATTCGTAAGAGGTGCTGCAAGTTGTGAGAATCCCCTCGCAAATCTCTCGTAATACGTACAAATGCCCAGGAAACCCCTCAGTTCCGTAACATTCCTAGGTGTGGGCC
The DNA here is from genome assembly GCA_000404065.3 of Pinus taeda. Taxonomy (NCBI): domain Eukaryota; kingdom Viridiplantae; phylum Streptophyta; class Pinopsida; order Pinales; family Pinaceae; genus Pinus; species Pinus taeda. The sequence goes on along the minus strand of APFE031253553.1, from coordinate 59,224 downwards.
AATCCAAAATTGCCCGCATCTTCTCCTAATGCACCTTCACTCCATCCTCCCCAATCACATGCCTTAGGTAAAACATCTTTGTTAGCCCAAACTCACATTTGGACAACTTCGCATACAGTTGTTTCTCCTCAAGTTTGCAAAGCACCTCCTCCAAATGTTGAAGATGCTCCTCCCACGTTCTGTTGTAAATGAATATGTCATCAAAGAAAACTAGGACAAAGTGTCTTAGCTGTCTACAAAACACGTGATTCATACAAGATTGGAATGTGGCTGGAGCATTGGTTAGCCCAAAGGGCATCACTAAGAACTGAAAGTGTCCATAATGGCAATGAAAAGCAGCCTTCGGAATATCCTGCTCCCTCATGCAAATCTGGTGGTACACTGAACATAGATCTATCTTAGAGAAGCATTTAGCTCCCCTAACCTCATCCATCAACTCATCTATGCATGGAATGGGGTATCTATTCTTCAAGGTCTTCTTATTGAGAGCTTGATAGTCAATGCACATGCGCAGCGTCCCATCTTTCGTCTTCACCAGCACCACAGAAGAAGCAAATGGGCTCGAGCTAGGCCTGATGTGTCCCAATCTCAACAACTCCTGAATGGCCTGCTCTATCTCATCCTTATAGGCCTTCGGGTGCCTATAAGGGTGGTGATCAGTGCGTTCACCCTCTCCTCCAGCGCAATGGTGTGCTCAAATCCACAATCTGGCGGTCTACCAGGTGGAACATCTGCGAAAACCCCCTTGTGCTTCTCCAACAAGGCCAGTATGTCTAGATATATGGATTGCGTCTTTGCCCCCAACTCAGAGAAAAAGTAGCTCAACTGCCCACTCCACATCTCCATGTCATAAATTTGCCTCCATCCGGTAGGCTAAAACTGTTTGAGGGGGATAAGAGTGCATTCCCATCTGGACCCTTGAACTCCATCTCCAGATTTTTCCAATCAGTACCTTCCCCAATGCATACAGCCATTGGACACCCAACACCACATTGGTGTTTAGGACATCAACCACGAAGAAATGGTCAATGAGTAAGTAGTTCCCCATCTTCAAGGTCAGCCCGAGTACATACTTAGTACACTACATGGTCCGATCTCCATGTACCAAAACTAAGAACCCCTCAAATGTAGTTGCCTGGATGCCCCTACGCTCCACCATCTGGGCATCAATGAAATTGTGGGTGACCCCACTGTCAACCAAAACTGACACATATTGTCCCTGTATAGTCCCCCCTGATCTTGAGTGTCATATACTTCGGCACACCCCGAAGTGAAGCGAGGACTCCCTAGTTGGGGCAAACAGCCCTCCTCTAGGTGATGGTGGCGGTGGCCCTCCTAATGATGGTCCTCCCTCATCTCTTGGCTCCTTTATTGCCTCGGCCTCCTCCTCCTCAAACTCGCTATCTGAGAACACCTCAATGAAATGGGCTTTACCCTTGGTGCATTTGTGCCCCGGTGCCTAAGGCTTCTAGCACGTGAAACATAAACTCCTCCTCCGGAGGTCCCTCCAGGTGTCATCATCCAACTGGCTACGTCCTCCATCTCTCTGTGGTGGCCTCGCATCTCTATTCCCCTGTGGGGTTGTGGGTCTCGTGGTTACAAAGGCTCGGTTCTTGGGCACTACATCGATCATGTCCCGGGTCCTAGAAATAGCATCTTGCAGTGAACTGGGCTTGTAAGCCCACGCCCATCCATGCAGAGGCTTAGCAAGCGCCTCTACAAATAACATGATCAGTCGTGCCTTCGAAATATCAATCACCATCATTGCCAGTCTTTGGAACTCCATGATGTAGGCCTCTGCTTTGTCGATCTGTCTCAAGTGGGCCAGGTCTCGGAAGTGTAGCTCTGGATCCTTCCTCTCAAACCTCTCCAACAATCTCCTAGTGAACTTTGTATAAGTGGTAATGTGAAGGTGTCCCCACGTGATCAACTCGTGATACCACCATTCCTGGGCATCCCCTTCCAAGTGAAGGGTGGCGAAATGTATGGCATCAGCTTCCCTCATGGGATTCAAGTGAAAATATGTATCAAGTTTTTGGATCCATACCCTAGCTAAGCTCTTCGCTGACCCATCGAAATTTGGAAGTGTAATCTTCCCTGATAGCTTCTTCACATCTTTGTTGGATGTTCCTCCCCTGTAGTGGCCTCTAGCCCTCGCAATGCGCCTCTCCTTGAGTTGGATGTACTCTCCAAAGGACATCACCCTCTTGATCCGGCCATCCAAACCCTCATACTCATCAATGCCCGATGCAACAGATTGTACCAATGGTCAACTTGCCCACACTGTGGGGTGTGCGGAGGCTGATAGGTACGAATACCTCCTCCCGCTCTGGAACCCACGTCACCTTGAGGTTCTCCCTCTGGTCTTCCACCGATTTGCAGGCCCATCACCTACTGCATCATGTCCATCATCAATTGCCCTTGCCTCATCATTTGTTGGTTTGCCCTTAGCAGCTCTTCTAAGACTTGTTCTGTGTTCCTCTACCTGGGTTGCTCATTCTCTTCTTGGTTCTCCATCATGCCTCTAATATTTTCCACTTCAGTGTATGAAAATGGGTTTGGCCCCCCTTCTCTACCTCGACCCCTGCCTCTGCGTCTACCATGGCCTCTCTGGAAAACCAGTCCTTGGCATCTCGGTAGCATTACCCACTCTTGTTCCCCACCTTGGCCGAGAACATGCTCTGATACCACTATAATATTCCTAATGGAAGATTTGCGGTGATAACAAACACATGTAATAAAATTTTACTTAGTAATGAACACATGAACAGAAATTTCTCATCAAACACCCAACGGCTTATTTTTCATTAAACAAATATGTTGGAGTACAATAGAAGTTGGATGAGGTGTACCTAGGCTTGCACAAGGAAAGCTACAAGCCTAAGGTATCAATACAAAAGTGCCCAACTGCTATGAATTCGCTGCTCCCCAGAGAACTGTGTTGTCCCCTCAAATCTACATTATGGGATGACTTCAAGCTCTAATTTACCCCCTCAAAACAACCCAAAAATTTCTGCAATTTTGGGGATGTACTCCTCTCCAAAAGCCCATAAAGGGTTTTCCCTGGTTTTAACTTTTGATCTGCCAATTTCAACCACTTGGGGATTGGCCCTCCTCCAATACTGGAAATCGATGCCTGTAACTAGAGTTGTTGTAACTCACTACCAAAATGTCAAGAAACCTCCCAAATCAACCTCCCAACAATTTCCTCACAACCTAGCTTGTAAGAGCCCTAAATTCGAAACTTAAGAGGGTTTAACAATAATTTGTTCATAAAATACCAGAATATGTAATTTAAATACAGAATTTAAACAATTTATCTAATGAATACCAACTTGTCTTCCCTGCTACAAATATGTCTGCTCTGATGTGAATCTTGATTCGGTTGCATTACCAAAACAGCCTAAACCTCCCTGCCGAACTGGGTACAACCTAGGTACTCAGTCTCAAAATACTTTCCAATCGAAGCAATCCAATCCCCTGTGCCCAAAAACTCCTGTACAATCAAGACTCCTTCCTTCTGTACCTATCCGTACCTCTGTGTTAAAATTGTTCCCCCTCCTTCCCTATTCTTCTTCCTTTGCCTTCTTAAATAGAATTTCCCCCTACTTCCAAGCAGTGATCTCTCATGTTCGAGGTTTCTCTCGAGAAGGATAAGGGTTAAGCTCAAATTTATATATTGAGCCAGCATAGGTCACTTGAATTAGTGGTTGATAGCAATCCTTTCTTTATAAAATATCTGCTTTATTTGAATTTATGTTTAAATTTCCATGTCAACTTATATTATGATTATATATATGGATTCTTTTTAGTTAGTTTAGTTGGTATATTGTAATTTCTCCTTTTATTTTTATTTTATCTTATAACTTATAATAATATTTTTCTATAATTCCTTTGTATATTTTATATAATTTGTATTTATTCAATTTATTTTTGAATTAGATTATATTATATCCCCATTTATATAAAACATGTATTTCCTTTGTATTTTGTATAGTTATATATGTATGGTGATGGTACATACATTAGGTACCTCACTCATTATATTTAGTATTATTTTGTCATTTATGTATTCACTTAGAGTTAGAATTTACCATAATTAATTCATTTATCTTTCACTTGGTAATTTCATAATAAGTTAATATGTATACTAGTGTAGTACATTCGATGTGTGCATATGTAGCTATCATATGTACGTTTCGTATGAATGCTAATAATCATGTTTTATCCGTAATTCGAGATGGTCATTACATAGCTCCCCAATCCTCCGGTTAAGCTTCCCTGCAAGTGACCCCCACTAGTGACTCCGTAGTCCTGGGTGAGGATGATGCAGTGCCTTTGACCAGCGACTCAACCTGAGTATTAGGCTTGCCTTCCTGCTATAATTTATCCTCTTTGAAGTGGAAGCTCGATGAGAAGACCTCTAGCAACCTTCACATTCGAATTCCCCGGCTCTAATGCTCCACCCAACACGCAGTCTCTACCATTGCGTCCTTGTTGCTCCCACAACTGCATCCTTGGTGACCAAGGCAATGTACTCCTCTGCTTGGTGATATTTCTCTCTATCTCCAATGGCAAAGAAAGCCCTCCTAGGGTGGCACTCGAAGTCCACCGAAGAGAGGGATGAGCTTCACTCCTTGGGAAGCTCTTGTGTTGAACAGCACTTGTAGCTTGGCTAAACAACCAAAGCAACAATAAATTCTCAAATCATCGAAAGGCCCCAAATGCTTCTCACTTCCTTCTATTTATGCTTGCTCCCTTGGGCCCCACGTGGGTCCCATCAAATATTTTGATCACCCAATTAGGAAAATTGAGCTACCTCCAAGGTGTGCATATCTTGGGTGGGTGAGTGGCCCCCACAATCCACTAAAAGCACATCGACCCCCTTTCTCCTAAGTTCTTCCACCAAAAATGCATTAAGCCAAAAATGGTTTCTCCTCTCCTTGGGAAAACAATTAGGAAGGGACATTACACATGCAGTCCATCTTATCATCATGTATGAGATGTTGTGATGCCATATGCTGAGAGTTGTAGTCTCGATTGCTATCCGTTTGGAGGAGAGAACAGTTGGTCTCCCTTGCTACTTATGAACTAGCCGAAAGTCTAGTTGGGCGAAACATTGGGTTAGTTAGAAGACAGCTGACCGGGGAGAAGTTGTTCAAGTTTGGTGGATCATGCAGTAAGAATGAGCTAAGGAGGAAGGGTCTTTGCTTCATCTGCAAGGAACCTTGAGAACCTAACCATTCATGCATGGGTGACACCGAGGAGATGACATGGGGAGATCAGGAGGAGATTCCTTCTAACTTTCAGGATGAGGGTTCTTCTTCTATAGTTGGGTCCATGGACACCTTTGAGGACCATGACCAGTCAAGGGGAGTTGTTGACAGCAGCTCAGAGATGAAGCCATGTTTGGTAGAGGAGATTGATGAGCAGTAGTTTATTCCCATTTGAGACACGCTCACATACAAGTTCGATTTATCAAGAAAGAGATCAATCTATAATTGGGTAGCTAAAAGAAGGAGAGCGAAGGTCCGAAAGGAAGAAGGACGAAATTTCTTGGTTTTAGGGCTCTATCTCTCTCACAAATGCAAAATTCTAGGGTTTTGGAGTTGCAGGAAGAGGCGGAAGTTGCAGGACCGAGTTGCAGTAGGACGAAGTGCAGCGTCTTGTAGCTAGGAAGAGGGGAAATTTATCTAGACTTCGTTGACCTTAGGAAGAGTAGTCTTGCTCTTGGAAGATCCCAGAAGGAGGTTGAGTTAGGGTTTCTTCAAGAGCTACAGGGCCAAAATTGCAGGGTCAAAGTTGCAGGTCGAGTAGCAGTATTGTTGTTGGCAAGTCGAAGTTGCAATGTGTAACAGGTTTGTGCAGGCTCAAGAAAGGACTTGAGTAAGGACTGACTTGGTACTGGGAGAAGGACTTGGTCTAGGGATTGGGTCTTTGTATCTCATTTGAAGCAAATTCTAAGAAGAGAAGATTTTTCAGGTTTTCCCCTTGGAGGGGTTTTGCCCAGCTAAGAGCCTATATCTGTGCCCTCTTTTTGTTACTGTTATTGTTCTTGATACTGTTTGATGAAAGATCTAATTAAAGAAGATTAAAGAAGATAACTAAAAATTCACAAGCACTATCAAGGTTGAGGAAAATAAGATGTAATGGTTGTCGCTATCGATTTTCTAATAGAAGCCAAAGATAGGGAAATTGAGGATATTTGGTTGTCCAATATACATCCATATTCCTACAGACAAGAGGATTAAACTAGAGCCTTCATGACATAAGGGCATATTTGTTTGGTATAGCGAGACCTCAAAGGCTTACAAAATCTTCATACCAGCACAAAGGAAGACGATTGTGAGAAGGGATGTTAGGTTCGAGGAGCGCTTGGCATCTAAGAAGTCGCATGAGTTGCCACTAATAGTAACAAAGTACAAGGAGTAGGAGTCCCTAAAGGTACTGCAGCATGCAATGTCTTCCATTGTAAGGAGTCAACCTTCAAGTGGGGAGGAGCCAACTAGTTTGAGCAAACATTGAGCGATGCTTAGGAGCACAATTAGGGAGCCCAGGCCTTTGAAGAAGTTTCCGAACTATATGGCACTAGGAAGTAGAGTCCTTGAAGAGGATGTAGACCAAGAGGTATGTAGGAAAGCCACGGTAAAGGATGATGCATGGGACGTTGTGTTAGGACTGGAAGGACAACCAGTTCCAGGAAACTATTCAAGAAGTACCTTCATCATTAAGAGGGAGTGTTGATGTTTATAGCTCGAGCAGGTACTTCTACACAGGTGTAAGTGTCTAGGAATCTAGAAGTAGCCTAATAGACCCTTAACCTTAGCAATTGCTTTAGTTATTGAATTAATTAACATTTATATGATAAAGTGAGTTAATCTAATGAAATGCAAAGGTTATTTGCATTAGTGAATTTGATGAATATCACTCATTGATCTCATGTGATGTTGAGATCTAATCTCAACCATCAATCACCTTGGATAGTAGGGTTGTGGATTCCTTCAATAACTCAAACTTATAAAAGGAAGGCTCATATAATGTCCCCAATGGATTAATTGCCTAAGGGAGGATGAAATAGTCTATCGAACTGCATAGGCTATCGTCTTAGCTAAAGGGGGAAACCCATTATCCATTGTTTTGGGGCAACATTATGTAAATTTTCGGGTAGCTGGGGCAAAACACCCAAATTGGGGGTTGCTTATGAACCCCTCACATTTGATTAAGGAGGAGAAAACCCCAAGAGGAAATCTATAAATAAAGGAGAGTTAGAATCACTTTATCAACATCGAATTGTATTGAATTGTCTCTGTTTTCCTTGAGCCTAAGGCTTTGAGGGTTTTGAGACCCCTTCTTCTTAATTAGTTTCAATGGAGGTGATCCCACCCTAGCTAATCCCCTCTATAGTTTCGGCGGAGTTGATCCCACCCTAGCTAGTCACTACTTTCTTTATTCTAGCACAACATACTCTCTTAGGAGTAGCTCACATTTGTTTTGTATTGCAAAGAAAAGGATTTGAAGCAACTCTGCTCTAGTTTGGTATGCAAGGAAGTATCCTTCTCTATATTTAACAAGCATTGTTCAAGAGCAGCAAAGGTCATCAAGAAGGAAAATATGAGGGCTATAAGCTTGGAAAAATGCGTTGTGGCTCTATGGCATAGAACAGCGAAGGGTTGAAGGAGCAGCGAGGTAATCCTGTGACAGGACTGAAAGTAGGGCCACAAGCCTCAAGGGCCATAGGGCCGAGTTGACCAAAATTGGACTTGTTACAAGGGACGAAAGGGCTAGGGCTCCTTTGTCTGTCCAAAAAAACAAACTACAGGTAGACATCAGCAATAAACAAAGAAAAAGAAGTCTACAAGTTGCGGACTATACTTCCAAGGGCCCGTGGATAGCATTTTGATATACGCAGTGAACAAGTTTGAAAGCAAGACCGTAAGGGGATGAGATAGTCAACCTAGTTATGGTATCATTAGGTAGCAGGACTCTCTTTAGGCTGAAATCAAATTATTAAGTATATCAAATCCTTTTGTAAGTCGGTTAATTTGATTTGTGCAATTAGAACTATTGCTTAGATATTGATTACTACTATAAACACTGAAGTGGAAAGTTTATATTTCATAGATAACTATTTTTGGTATAATAGTCCTAGTAGCTATTGTAAAGTTTTGATAGATGTGAACAAATTGTTGTATGGTAAAATCTACTATCATTTGCATTATTGTATGATTTATATTATCTCTAACTAAAGTTGAAGAGTGTTGTGCAATTACTAGAGATTAAATTACCTTAGGAGTGGTTTCAGAGTTGTGCATCGTGTTGGCTTGTGAGTGTATGAGCCTTGTATGCTTTCCAAAGGTACAAGTAATGGTACAGTCACAAAGAAAAGAATTATCCGTAGTAGAACCATGGGGGATAGGGAAGAATGAGGAGGACCGGATACTAATGATCTCTTGCATGTGCTAATCTATGGGCAAATAGAAGTAACCAATTTCCTAATGCAAGGGTTGTAGCAGATAGCCCAAGGACAAAAACAAAGGATGCAACTCATTACCCAAGCTTTGGGAAATCTAAACAACATTTGCAACAACGTTGTTAATGTGGATAACAACATTGGTGATGAAGAGAGCAACAGCCACAATCCTGACTCTTTTGCACAATCCAGTGGAAAGGCAACTAATGGAAGTAACCATAGGCCCCTACTACCTCAGTTTTTGGAAAATCAAGTGACAGCAAACCACGGTGCGGTAGAACAAAATGACTTTACAAAATATTTCCAAGAATATACAGAATTGGAAGAAGATGTTCGAGCGCACATGACGTTCAATGAATATAGCAATATTAAGTACAAGAAGAAGCCCAAGGCACAACAAAATCACTATCTAATGCACAAAATGGCAAAGCTATCTATTCCCTCCTTCGATGGATCAACCAAATGTTCAGAAAGGGCTTGGGTGCAAAAATTGGACACCTATTTCTAACTTAATCCCATGCATGAAACAAACGTTATCCAATAATCAATTTCCAACATTACATTTGAAATGTGAGGCACACAAATGGTGGTACCATGGACTAGTCACCTTGGGGCACTCCAACATAACCTCTTATGTGGATTTCACCCAAATGTTGATAGAACATTTTGATCGAAAGGATCCTAATATACATTTTAGAGAGTTGGCACAACTCAAACTGACTGGAACACTAGAGGTTTAGGTGGCAAAATTCGAACAAATAGCAGTCATAGTCACAGACATATCCGAACAAACATTAATTATGCTTTTCACAAAAGGGTTATCCGAAGCCCTACATGGCTGCGTCAAGGGCTTAAGTGTTGAAATTTCCTTGCACCCTAGGTCAAATCTATGTCCTAACTGTGGGAAACACTGAGAGGGGGGTGAATCAGTATTTCACTTACAGTTGGTTAATTTTTCTTTTACAGAGCATTAATTAACTTCGGCATCAAATCAAAAACATAAATCAACAGTACAGAGTATCAAAAGACAATCGACAACAAATTTTAGGTGGAAACCCTTCCAGAAGAAAAACCAATGAACACTTCTCTAATAATTTTATGAGTACATTATACGCTTCAGCTCCCACTAAATACGGAAGCCCGAACTCCCTAATACTCTAGAAAACTTCAATTTTCTAGTTCCAACTGGAAGAATGCTCCAACGCCCTGCTTAATACAGAAGCCTGTTAAAGCCAGCACGTTTTCATGCATGTTTTGTAGATGTTTGTAGGACTATTCTTTCGACATTTGTAATGCATGTTTGTTTCACCTGTACTAAGATAGTTGAACTATTTCGGTTGTTTTAGTACTTACATTGTTGGGAATGTGCTATACTAGTTATCACCGACGTCTCATCCCTGTGGACTACTCCACATGATACTAGACAAACCACCTTTGTGTACTGGTTATCACCATTGTCACATCCTTGTGGACTACTCCGTGGGATACTCGACAAACCATCTTTGTGTTTTGCTTACAACGACTGTCACATCCGTGTGGACTACTCTGTTGGGTGGTGTACATGTTGTCTCCTTCACTTCGGTTTTAACAATTGTCGCATCTACTGTGGACTATTACGTTGCATGCTGGACAGACCTTTTTGGTTTGCATGTTTCTCTCCCTGGGTGGTACTATTACCTCTCATTTAGAGGCCCACTTTACTCTCTCCCTTTGTAGTAAGAGAATTGAGAGACCAGTTATATTACGCACTCACCAGGCATACTCACCTTGCTTTTTGAAGACACCAGCATAACACTCTCATGTGTTGAACAACAAGAGCTAAGGAAAATCTCTAAGTAAATGGAAATCGGGCCATCATATTAGATGGGACTCCTACACCAAACGATGTGAGGTCTAATTGGGACTTCATACTAGGGAGATCACCTGAATATTGGCAAGTCCAGCACTATCAACACAATCCAAAATTGTGGCTAGATCCAAGCTAATAAGTCTACAGAATTAAATTGAATTGGAGTCGTCCACGGGTATGCAAGTGGTACAGGTGTCTAAAAAACGTTTCCGAAGATAAATCTCTTCCACAAATTCCAATTAATAGGTTCGAGCAACTTCAGGTATGTATGCGTCTTTTTCCAGGTTTGAGCAACTTCAGATATGTATGCGTCTTTGTCTTCCTCACTTATACTTCTTCTCCAAAAGTTCCTTTTTTTCGATGGATTCATTAACTGGGCTACCCATTATTTGTATATATATAGTTGTTTCAATATGTAGTGAGGGGACGTGGTTGTTGGTTTCAAGGCACTGACGTGAAGGTGCTGACGCCGACCTCACCTTTTAAAAAGAAAACGTTGAATTAAATACATTTGATGTCACATTTTTATTTGCCGAGAACTTCCTTTTTCTTCACAGAGAACATGTCCAGAATGGGGAATATATATATAATATATATTTGTTTGAGTGTCAAATAGAGGAACATGTAGGTTGGACGGGGCAGACAAACCTTGTGAAGCAGACCTATGTTTTCATTAATGTATTATATTCGTATTACTTTTCGTTTTCTTTTTTTTCTTTTTGGCTTTTATACATTTTAGTAGATTGGTTTGTGTTAAGGAATTTGTAACATGGTGAGAGTGACATTTATATATTATTTATACACCTAAGATATATTAGGGCTTAGGGCTAATCTAGGATTATTTTAGGTTATATTGCCAGGCCATCTTCATTATAGACTTAGGATTAATTAATGAGTTAGGATTTCATCATTAAAGGGACATAGGTAAGAACAATGGATATGAGATTAATAATTAGGTCAACTAGGATATTTAGGGTTTGACGAGCAATGATAGGCTAGGGTTTAATTATTAGGGAAAGGACAAATGTAGCTAGGGTATCCCAAGGTTAAGACATACTTAGGTCATAGGGTTTTGCACTTACAGTTAGGATTTTAGGGTTGTAGCAGTTTAGGGTTTTCATCAATGCATTTAGCGCTTGGAATTTGCACTTCAACGTTGCTAGGGATTCCTTCTTGGTATCTAGGGTTTGCAACTAACACCTAGAGTTTCAACAACAAGCAATGCTATATTAGGTTAGGACTTCCAAGTAATCAGGGTGTAGCCATCTTCAACAATGCCATATTGACATCAATGACCACTTTGGCCAACAACTGTCGATTTCTTCTTTAGATGAGGAACTATCTTCTTTTGAGTATAAGTTGTTCTTAAAGCCTTTCTTTTTACCTTGCTTCTTGAATCTTCTTTCACTCTTCTTTGCTTTCCGGGGAGCTTCTTCATCACCATCATAATTCTTATGAGGACACTTAGCAGCAAAGTGACCAATCTCACCACAATTGAAACATATTAACGAGAGCTTACCTTTAAATTTACTTGTTCCTCTTTTAAACTTCCTCACAAGTTAGCAACTTCTTCATCTAAGATTTTGTCATCGCCACAATTGGAGTTTGGCTTTGATTGTTGTTTGCTTTTCCCGATCTTCTTAGATGCTTTGAAGGTTGCTTCTCTGTTGGATGGACTTTCTTTTTCTATTTTCATTTCGTAAGTTGTAAGTATTCCATGCAACTCATCCATGTTGACCTTTTCTAAGTCCTCTCTTTCTTCTAACACAGATACTTTAGCATCGAATCTCATCGGATGTGATCTTAGTATTTTTCAGAGAACTAGTTTGTTCTCCATTGGTTCTCCTAGTCTTTCTATGGCATTTACTACTTCATCAACACGCAAAAAATAAGTTGCAATATTTTCATCTTCATTCATTCTCAGCTGCTCAAATTCTTTTCGGTAGGTATGAATCTTGGTCTCCTTGACCTTTTTGTCCCTTTCATATATGTTTTGAAGCTTATCCCAAATTTATTTCGTTGATTTTTCTAGCTTTAGCATTACTTTCATAAAGCTTCAAGCCCACAGTATCTAAAGGATAGGTCGAAGGTTCTTTGAATTCATTCAATACAGCATTCCAAATATCAAATCCTTGTGCTTGAATGAATGCATTCATCCTTCCATTCCAAAATGCATAGTTTGTCCATTAAAGACCGGAACTCCAGGCTTTATGCACTACATGATCTCCCTTCCAGTAGTTAAACTGCTTGTGAAGGAACCTACTCTGATACCAATTGCTGGAAATACTGAGAGGGGGTTGAATTAGTATTTCACTTACAATTAGTTAATTTTTCTTTTACAAAGCACTAATCAACTTTAGCATCAGATCAAAAATATAAATCAATTGTACATAGTATCAAAAGACAGTAAACACTAGATTTTACATGGAAACCCTTCCGGGACAAAAGCCACCAAATGCTTCTCTAATAATTTTATGAGTAATTAAGAGAAAATTACGGAAAATTAACCCTGACCTCTCCACCAAATACCCAGAATAACCAACGAAGGAATTGGAAAATTACGGAAAATTAACCCCGACCTTTCCACCAAATACCCAGAATAAGCCATGAAGGAATTGGCCAAATGGTGACCTCGGAATTTTGGCCCAAATTCCCCTTAGCTCCTCCAGCTGCTAGCTGAGTTGGGACCCCTGTTTGACCCCTTAGATCTACCCAGAAAATTCTATAAAATTATGAGTGTGATCCTTGGCCAAAACCTAGAAAAAACCCAAAAAGGGTTTCCCTTGGTTCCAACCTTCAAAAATTGACCCTTCACAGCTTGGCCCTCCTCCAATTTCGAATTTTGTTGTTGTGATTGATCTTTTCAATCTCTGCTCTCCCAACTCCAGCAATCCTCCTCAAATGGCCCTCCAAGTGATCTCCTACTTCTCCCGGTCAGCTCCAGCTCTACAATTCCTTCCTCCAACTCCCACGTGAGCCCAGTGATGGCTCTCTGCGCAAGCCCAAGTGACTGTGAATCGAACTGCTCCAATGAAGCAACGTCCTGCTCCAAAACTCTCCCGAAAGGTTGATCCTCCACTGTAGCTTCAATGCTCAGATGAACCCACAAGCAACACCTGCATGTCCCAACTTCCCCTTCTGCATCCTCCAGAAACACGCATTGGCTGAGACAAATGTTGAATGATATGACTATGAAACTCCATCGGTTCTCCTCTAAGGTAGTACGAATTGCCTTCCTAGGGTGGCACTTGAAGTCCATTGAAGCAAGGGTTGAGATCTCCGCTCGAAGACACTCGTGTGCTATACCAAAATAGTAACTCGACTAAGCAGCTCAAGCAACTAAGGTTGAGTTCAATATGTCAAAAGATAAGATATCCAAATGAGGAGAGTTGCCTTCTTTATATAGATTTCGTGGAGCACTTTTCTCTCCATTTTCCCTCCTTCGTGGGTTCCTCACCTAACCATCGATTTCCCCTCCATGCAAATTGAATTAGGGAATGTGTATTCCCCTAGTATGAGAGGCCCCCACATATACTTAACCACATCGAATTAACTTCTCCTAAGTCTAGCCTCCTAATAAAATCGAATGGGCCCCCATCACCTCCAAAATTGGCCCCAAAATGTAGAAATTAATACTGCTCCAAAATAATTTAGGGACATGACACAATGCTAGAGCTTCTAGGTCTAAGTCTTGCCTTCCCATCCTGGGATAAGACCTCAAACACCTTATTATGGATCACTGAGACAAATATCACACTATATCTGGGTCCTGGTACAAACAGTACATCCTGTACCCGCATCACCCATCCTATCTCCATCTTGAAAGGCACAATGCCCGATCCTTGGATCTCCTTCTGACTCTTGTTGCCCAACACCATGTGCAACTTCAAGTCCCATTCAGCTAGAGTCTTGAATACCTCCTGTGACCCGGTCATATGTTTCGACGCACCACTATCCACGTACCACCCTTCCTCATCAATAGTATCCTGCAAGAAATGAGAGATCATAGCAAATTCCTCCTCCTCCAACCTCCTGGTGAGAGCATTTATCTCAGCAGAAGTGGCAACACCAACAACCTGCTACTCTTTTTTTCTTCTCGTCATCTCCCATCTTCTTCTTCATCGGACATCTCGACGAAAAATGACCCACCTTGCCACATTTGAAACACTTCACTTTACTCAAGTCCTTCTTTTGCTTACCCTTCATTCGCGCTGCAAGTGCCATGTCATCATCTAAAGCCTTCTTCTTTGGATGAAGATCCTCGTCTCGCAACTCTTCCAGAATGAAGTCGCCCCACAAATTGAGAATGAAGGGCTTCCATTCCTCGATAAACCTTTTCAAAGACATCCTCACCATATCAAAATCTGAAATAGTCACACCAACAATAGTAAGCTCATCTTTAACATAAGACAACCTCGTTAGATACAAAGTCACTCCTTTACCATGTATCATCTTGGTGAACTTCAACCTATCCTCCAATACCAGTACTCGGTTCTTGTTCTTATTCTGGAACAAATTCTGAAGAGCCATCCACATCTCATGTGCAGTGTTCTTCCCAGCCAAATGAGGTTTTAGGGATCCTTCACACAATCAAGGATGATCAATCTCGCCCTCGTATCCAAATCCTCGTACACTTCCAGCTCCTTAGGGTCGGTTGGCTTCTTGATCTCTATTATGAACTTAAAATTCATAACAATTAATTAAAATATTAAATATTATTTAAATAAATACATTATTAATTATGATCAATTAATTAACAGATAATTAGCTAAATGAAGAGACATTAGTCCCCAAAGGACATCTCTCTGATGAGGCATGGCTAGTCAATTCCTTTTTAAGGAGCATCGCCTCAGCCTTGAAAACATCATTCAAAATTTTATCAATTAATAATAAATATATTACATTAAAAAATATAGTGTATTATTACAGTCTATAGCAATTTAGAATTTAATTCTAGCAGTGGTATCAGAGCCAGAACTAATCTGGTGACACCCACGAGGTTCTGTTGGCCATCAAGCCCAACAAGCCTTCCATCCGTAGCCTGCATTTCGTTGAGCAAGACTGTACTCGAGGAATAGAGGTGTGGTTCCCAGCGGTCGTGGAAAAAATAAACATGGAGGAGAAAACTGCAGAAGCATGGAACAAATCACTGTGATGTCGGCAGCCTGTGTGTGGTGAAACCGGCCACAAAGGAAGGTCGTTGTGGGCATGGCTCAAGTACTGGCACAACCGGCCCTAAGATCCGCTGTCGATTTCTCTCTGCGTGGATAAGTCAGCGTACAAAATAGTCAGACGTCTGTGAATTAACAGTCACCTCCGTGGAAGACACTACAATCATGTTCGCTGGTAAACGAGAATCCCGTGGCCACAATCGGAGAGGAAGGGCCACGATATTTCTGCACAGAAGATATGGGTCATGTCAGAGTCAACGGACGTGACCAGAGCGTGACGTCTAGTCAGTTTAAAAATACAAAAAAAAAAAAAAAAAAAAACATCGATTTGTAGTCATTTAAAAACTTTATAATATAAGAACTAAAGTTTGTTTAATTAATTAATTAATTAATTTAAAAATATATATATTATTAATATTTAAAAAAAAAAAAACTATTATAATTAAAAAAAAAAATGGGTCTTCAAGAAAAAAACAAAATAAAATGGCGGCCAACAATAATAACGATATGAAGAAGATTCAAGAGGACATCAGCAAGCTGAATAAACGCCTGGATAATGTCGAGAAGTCGGTTAGTAAGCAGGACCAGATGGCCAATGATATCTCTTACTTAAAAAACTTGATGAGTCGGCGCTTCAAAGAGACCGATCCACCTTCAGCTACATAGAGTCCCAAGACTCTGGAGGGAGAGACTTCTCTAGAGCATGAGTTCCTGAGGTGTGAGAACCAACAAATACCCCAAATTCACTTCGAAGGAAGCCAATATTATACTCAATCTTTCGGAAGGAACCATCTTAAAATAAAAAATGAATTACCTAAGTATGATGGTAAGAACATTAAAGGCGTCGTCATATGGGTAAATAAGATGGATGCAATTTTTCTAGCAAACCCTCTGCTCAGCGAACAAGAAAGAGTCATGACTGCATCCAACTACTTAGAAGCAGAAGCGTATGACTGGTTTTTGTGGTGGTCGTCTAAATGCACGGGTTGCTCATTCAATTGGCAAAACTTTAAAAACGCTTTGTTAAAAAGGTTTCATGACGAGGAGGAGGATGATGTCTACGAGAGATTTGTTCACCTGAAGCAAAACAGATCAGTGAGTGAATACACTCACGAATGGGAAGTATTAGCAGTAAGGCAGAGAGGGTTTTCAGATGAGGAGCTGCTAAAAATGTATCGTTGTGGCCTGAAAGATTACATTTGCGAAGAATTAAAATTGCATAAACCCAAACTTGGGTAGATTGTTATGGGAAAAGAATTCTTGGTATAAATGATGAAGAAGAGGCAATCCAAATTCAAGGTATCAAGAGAAAAGTATTTTTACACTACATATCAACAATGAAAATGAAGCGTTGCTTAAGGAAAGGTTGTTGTATTGAGGCTTCTGTGACCCATATCAAGTTTAAGAGAGATTCTTTCGGCATAAATCACATGATGTTTCATTTGTCGATGTGTTTCGAACCAACCAGTGTGGTTCATCGTCAGGACAAGTTGAATGAACAGATCAGGCTTTGCATGTTAAATAGAGCAGAACCTCCAACGGCTATATTCAGGTAATGGCAACAGACTAGGATGACGGAAGAGTCTCTGCATCTTTTAAGAAACGCTAGATCTGTCTTCAACTTAGAAACCTGCAAGCGTGCCCATTCAAATTGGTGAACCTTAGTTGCAATGGCTTTTCCGTGTAGGGATTCAATTGTTGTATTGAGGCTTCTGTGATCCATATCAAGTTTAAGAGAGATTCTTTCAGCGTAAATCACATGATGTTTCATTTTTCGATGCGTTTCGAACCAACCAGTGTGGTTCATCGTCAGGACAAGTTGAATGAACAGATCAGGCTTTGCATGTTAAATATAGCAGAACCTCCAATGGCTATATTTAGGTAACGGCTCAGACTGGGATGATGGAGGAGTCTCTGCATCTTTTAAGAAACGCTAGATCTGTCTTCAACTTAGAAACCTGCAAGTGTGCCCGTTCAAATTGGTAAACCTTAGTTGCAATGGCTTTTCTGTGCAAGGATTTAATTGTCGTTACCTGAATATAGCCGTTGGAGGTTCTGCTCTATTTAACATGCAAAGCCTGATCTGTTCATTCAACTTGTCCTGACGATGAACCACACTAGTTGGTTCGAAATGCATCGACAAATGAAA
The DNA here is from genome assembly GCA_000404065.3 of Pinus taeda. NCBI lineage: Eukaryota > Viridiplantae > Streptophyta > Pinopsida > Pinales > Pinaceae > Pinus > Pinus taeda. The sequence continues at coordinate 41,585 of APFE031253553.1, read as the reverse complement.
CATCATGTGATTTACGCTGAAAGAATCTCTCTTAAAAATAAGGAAAGGTTGTCAGGCATATGTAATTCAAGAAGTAAGTAAAGAAAAAGGACCATCCTTAGAACAATATCCGGTGTTAGCCGAATTTCCGGATGTATTTCCAAAGAAACTACCAGGATTACCCCCCAAAAGAGAGCTAGATCTCACAGTAGAATTGAAACCTGGTACTCAACCAATCTCTAAAACACCTTATAGAATGACAACTCCAGAACTTCAAGAATTGCAAATTCAATTGAAGGAACTATTGTATATAGGACATACTCGACCCAGTATATCACCTTGGGGTGCTCCTATAATTTTTGTCAAGAAGAAAGACAGTTCTTTAAGATTATGCATAGATTACCGAGACTTGAATCGAGCTACAGTAAAGAATCGGTATCTATGCCTCGAATTGATGACCTCTTTGACCAAATGAAATGAGTTGTTGTCTTTGCAAAAATTGATCTACAATCAGGCTATCATCAGCTAAGGATTTCGGAAAGCGATATTTCTAAGACAGTATTCCGAACACGCTTTGGGCATTATGAATTCACAGTGGTACCATTTGGGTTGACTAATGCACCAGCAATATTCATGAACCTTATGAACAACGTTTTTCGCAAATATCTTGATCAATTTGTACAAGTTTTCTTAGATGATATTCTTATTTATTCCAAAAATGAGAAAGAGCATGAAGGCCATTTACGGATAGTATTATCTTGCCTCAGAAAACACCAGTTATATGGAAAGTTATCCAAGTGTTCTTTCTTTCAAAAAAAAATTCATTACTCAGGTCATATCATATCAAGTGAAGGAATCTCAGTAGATCCTGAGAAGGTGAAGGCAATCATGGAACGGCCAATACCGAAAAATGCACATGAAGTGCGAAACTTTATGGATTTAGCCAGTTACTACCGAAGATTTATGGAAGGGTTCTCCAAAATCGCAAAGCCAATTGCAACTCTTCAACGTAAAGGTGTTAAGTATGAATGGACTGACGAATGTAATAAAGCATTCTCTGTATTCAAAAGACTGTTGACCAGTGCACCAATCTTAAGAGTCTCGGATATGGACAAAGATTTTACTGTATGTATTGATGCATCCAAGCAAGGATTAAGAGCAGTACTAATGCAAGATAGAGGAGTAATAGTGTATGCCTCAAGGAAATTAAAGCCTCATGAAAAACTTTATGGCACTCACGATTTAGAGTTAGTCGTTGTAGTACTAGCTTTAAAGATATGGAGACACTATCTAGTAAGGCAAAGCTTTATGCTTAAAAGCGACCATCAAAGTCTACAGTATTTGTTCACCCAAAGAGACTTGAATGCTCGACAAAGACAATGGAGTAAATTCCTAAGTGAATATGACTTTGGAATATCATACATTAAAGGAAAAGAGAATGTAGTGGCAGAGGCTTTAAGTAGAAAACTTCGAATATTTTCCCTCATACCTATCAAAGTAGACTTAAGACAATGAGTACTAGAACATCTCATAAGAGATAGTTGGTATTTAAAGGTAAGATCTATTCTCGATAGTAAAAAGCCAAAAGAACCCAAGTTTGAAGGATATGAACAAGAAGAAGATGGAATCTTGCGATTTCATGAAAGGATGTATATTCCTGACAATAAGGATCTCCGAGACACCATCCTTAACGAAGCCCACAGAACAGTATATTGTGCACATCCCGGAGTAAAGAAAATGCATACTGATACCAAGAAACTCTTCTTCTAGATGGGCATGAAGCGTGATATCGTTCAATTCGTTGCTAAGTGTTTGGAATGTCAACAAGTAAAAGTTGATCATTGTCATCCAGCAAGTCTCTTACAACCTCATGACATTCCTATGACCAAATGGGAGATCATTTCTATGGATATTATCACTAGGCTACCTCTTACTTCTCAAAGACATAATGTTATTCTGGTGATAGTGGATAAATTAATAAAAAGCGTCCATTTCATTCCCGTAAGAGATACTTACGAAGTTGCTGACATAGCTCGAGTATTCATAAATGAAAATATCAGATTTCATGGAATACCTAAGAAGATCATATCAAATAGAGACTCTCGATTCACTTCAAGATTCTAGACTTGCATGCAGTGAGCCTTAAGAAATCAACTAAATTTGAGTATAGTTTATCATCCTAAGATTGATGGGAAAACAGAAAGAGTAAATCAAGTACTAGAAGATATGTTGAGGATGTACGTTATGGATCAGCAATCGCACTGGGAAAAATACTTATCCTTAGTCAAATTTGCATACAATAACAGTTACCACAGTTCAATCGGAATGCCTCCATTTGAAGCATTACACGGCAGACCTTGTAGAACACCGTTAAGTTGGGACAGGTTAAAAGATCGGGTGATAGTAAGGCCAAACTTGATCCAAGAGATGAAGGAACAGGTAAAACAAATTAGACAGTGGTTAAAAGAAGCACAAGATAGACAAAAGAGTTACATTGATGCCCACAGAACTGACAGAAAGTATGAAGTACGGGATCAGCTTTTCGTACGCATCAAACCAAATAAAAGCACTATCCTATTCAAAAAATGGACAAAGTTGTCACCCAGATTTATCGGACGATTTAAAGTCATGGAAAGAGTTGGACATGTCGCCTATCGTCTTGCACTGCCACCTCAATTGCATAAAGTTCATAATGTATTTCATGTGTATGTATTAAGGCATTACATAGCTGACAAATCTCATAACCTTCAATGGAAGGAACTACAGGTATCGAACGAAGGAATCATATCGGTCAAACCATTACGTATACTGGAACGTAGGGTTCGACAGCTCAGGAATCGTCTGGTAGACCAAGTTAAGGTCCAGTGGGACAAGTATAGTCCTGGATCGGCTACTTGGGAAGATACGAAAATTATATGTCAAAAATACCGCAACTCGTGTCAATTTTGAAGAATTTTAAGCCATATTTTGTATATATTTACTTTACTTTAACTTAGATACTCAAAACCATTTTTGGAAGAAATTTCTATGTTACTAAAATATGATATATGTTACCTGTTTAATTCTACTGGTACGTGGATACCAAAATGAAATATGTTATTTAAATTTACCTTACTAAGTTATGGATACCAAGATGAAGTTCAATATTTGATTAACTTTGTTATAAAATCTAAATCCTAACTTATGCTATGAATTAAGATATTATAAATCTTGCTTCATTTATGCATATTGATATGATTAATGAGATAGAAATGAAAGAATGATTACAAGTTCAATATGAAATCCAATAACATAAGCAAGACATGACCAAGTATGTTATACTATAGATAACAATATGTATAAGCGATACATAAATTGTTTATTTTATAAATATTGATGCATATGTTATAATATATGGACAAGTGTTTACATTGTAGGTTACCAAAATGGCTACGTGATGACAAAAACTTCAGTACAATTAAAGCTCAATGTGATTCCAGGAAAGAGTATTAACTCAGGTCCCACTAGGAGGGGTGGAGGTATTGCCCACCGTTTATCTTCCAAAACCTAGATTCATGGGAGGACTGTGCGAATCACACTCCCCTAGACGTGTGATGATAACTACCAAATGCCTACTGAGCAATCAGGTTGATATAATCGACATTGATAACCTTGAGAGCCTATGAATGGTTAGTCAGTATAGTTGATGCCATGGCACACTCTAGTAGAGGACGGATAGGATGGAAGCAGAAGAGATTAGGAAGGATAGGATGATTCTAGAGTAGCTAAGGAACCAACTGAGGCAGAACATGAATATTATAGTTGTAAAATTTTAAAATATTGAAGAAAACAAATTTTAAGTACCCATATAAAATGAATTCAATCTTGAAATGTAAAGGCTTATATACTCACATTAATCATTAATATATTTTAGAAACCCTAACTTCGGAAAGAAGTTTTGGAAGGAGGGATGTATGTAATGACCCACTTATAACTATAAATAAAATACAAGTATTAGCATACATACGAGACCTCCATACGATAGCTACATATGCATGGACCCGCATGTATCGCATTATATATATGATAAATCGTTAAACTAACAGAAAATGTTAATTTTAATTTACAAATTAAAATTTCAAATTAATAAAATAATAAAATTAATTAATTACAATTATAAATTAAATTAATTCATTAAAATAATAAATAAACTTTATCAAATCAAAGCTCCATATTCGAATAAAATCAATAAAAATCAAATAAGATTTGGTTTTATAAAAATTACATGTATCAAAATAATGACACGGAGATGGGAGGAAGGTGGTGGACAGGGAGTTAAAAGGAGGAAGGAAATCTTGCAAAGGGGGAGGAGGAAAAACAGAGAAAATTTTCAATTTTAACACAGAGATACAAACTCTCTGGAGTTTTGGGTTTTCATTGTACTATAGTTTTTGGGCACAGGGGATCAAATTGCTTCGACTGAAAAGCATTCTGAAACTGTGCACCCAGGTTGTACTCAGTTCGACAGAGTGGTTTTTGGCCGTTTTGGTAACACAGCCAGACAAGAATTGCAACAGAGCAGACAAATTTTCAGCAAAGCAGATAGTCAGACAAGAATTGCAGCAGAGTAGATAGAATTTCAGCAAAGCAAAGAGGTTGTTATTCATTAGATTAATTTATTTTAAATTATGTATTTAAAATCTCATTACTGCTATTTTGAAATTAACTTGAGATTAAGGGTCTTACACGTATGCATGCTAATACTCTTTTGCTTATAGATCGAAATGGGTCATTACATGCTTCCTTCCTTCAGAAAACTTCGTCCTAAAGTTAGGGTTTATATGATATATCAATAATTGCTTTAGTGATTAGTGCGATCAAGTAATGGTTGCATTTCAAGATTGAAATTGTTGTTTGAACATTTAAAGTTTTTATAAACTTAATAGTCAATCCTTACTCCAACTGGATTCCCAAGCTATTCTAAAATCACCATATCCTTCATAATCTCTTCCACTCCCTTCCTATCCGTCCTCTACTGGAGTGTGTCATGGCGTCAACTATACTGACTAACCATTCATAGGATCTCACGGGTGTCAACGTCGATTATATTGACCTAATTGTCCAGTAGGCATCTGGTAGTCATCATCACACGTCTAGGGGAACGTGATTGGCACAGTCCTCCCGTGATTCCAAGTTTTTGAGGATAAACGATGGGCAATACCTCCACTACTCCTAGTAGAACCAGAGTTAACACCCTATTATGGAATCTCATTGAGTCTCAATTATTTTTGGGGCTTTTGTCATGACGTAATCATTTAGTAACGATGTTATCTGCAATGTAAACACTTGTCCATATATTATAACATATGTCTCAATATATTCAAAACAATTCTTATTTAAATAACAATTTATGTATAATTCTTACATGTTACTATCTATGGTATAACATACTTGGTCATATCCAACTCAAATATCAATAAGTTGAAAGTAGTCATTCTTTTATTTCTATTTCATCAGTCATGTTGATATGCAAAAATGAAACAAATTATAAATATCTTCATTCATAACATAATTCATGCTTTGGATTTCATAGCAAAGGTTATTCAGATACTAAACTTCATATTGGTATTTATATTCCAGCAATGTTAATCAAATAACATATTTCATGTTGATATCCATGTACTAGTAGAATTAAGCAATAACATATATCATGTTCCAGTAACATATATCATCTCAAAATAGTTGAAGTATCTGATTTAAAGTAAATATATACAAAATATGGCTTTAAGTTCTTCAAAATTAACATAATTTGGGGTATTTTTGGCATATGATCTTTGTATCTTCCCTTGTCGATCCAAGGTTATACTTGTCTCACTGGACCTTAACTTGGTCTATAAGACAATTCCTGCATTGTCGAACTCTATGTTCCAGTATACGTAGTGGTTCAACCGAAATGATTCCTTCGTCTAATACCTGCAATTCCTTCCATCGAAGGTTATGGGATTTGTCAGCTATGTAATGTCTTACTACATATACACGAAATACATTATGAACATTATGCAAGTGAGGTGGCAGTGCAAGACGATAGGTGACTTGTCCAACTTTTTCCAAGACTTTAAATGGTTCGATAAATCGGGGTGACAACTTTGTCCCTTTTCCGAATCGGATAGTGCTTTTATTTGGTTTGATGCGGACGAAAACTTGATCCCCTACTTCGTACTTACTATCTGCCCTGTGAGCATCAGCATAACTCTTTTGTCTATCCTGTACCTCCTTTAATCGTTTTCAAATTTGTTTTACCTGTTCCTCCATCTCTTGAATTAATTCTGGCCCTACTATCACCCGATCTTCTAACTTGTCCCAACTTAACGGTGTTCTGCAAGATCTGTCATATAATGCTTCAAATGGAGGCATTCCAATTGAACTATGGTAATTGTTATTGTATGCAAATTCGACTATGGGTAAGTACTTATCCCAGTGTGATAGTTGATCCATAACCTACATCCTCAGCATATCTTCTAGTACTTGGTTCACCCATTCTGTTTGCCCATCAGTGTCAAAATGATAAGTTGTACTTAAATTTGATTGAGTTCCTAAAGTTCATTGCATACAAATCCAAAATCTTGAAATAAATCGTGAATCTCTATCTGATATGATCTTTGTAGGTACTCCATAAAATCTGAGGATTTCATTTATGAATACTCGAGCTACGACAGCAACTTCGTAAGTATCTCTTACGGGAATGAAATGGGCGCTTTTCATTAATTTGTCCACCACAACCAGAATGGCATTGTGCATTTGTGGAGTGAGGTAGTCCGACGATAAAATCCATAGAAATTATCTCCCATTTGGTCATAGGAATGTCGGGAGGTTGTAGGAGACTTATTGGGTGACAATGATCAACTTTCACTTGTTGACATTTAAAACATTTTGCAACGAATTGACTGATATTGCATTTCATGCTTGCCCAAAAGAAGAGTTTTTTTGTATCAACATACATTTTGTTTACACCGGGATGTGTACAATACAATAGTCTGTGGGCTTCTTTAAGGATGGTGTCTCGGAGATCCTCATTATCAAGAATGTACATCCTTCCATGAAATCGCAAAATTCCATCCTCCTCTAGTTCATATCCCTCAAACTTAGGTTCTTTTGGCTTTTTACTCTCAAGTTTGGATCTCACTTTTCAATACCAACTATCGCTCAAGAGATGTTCTAGTACTTGCTGCCTTAAATCTACCTTGATAGGTATGAGGGAGAATATTCGAGAACTTTTGCTTAAAGCATCTGCCACTGCGTTCTCTATTCTTTTAATATATGAAATTCCAAAGTCGTACTCACTTAGGAATTCACTCCATCGTCTTTGTCTAGCATTCAAGTCTCTTTGAGTAAACAAATATTGTAGACTTTGATGGTCGCTTTTGAGCATAAAGCTTCTCCCCATTAGATAGTGTCTTCATATCTTTAAAGCTAGCACTACAACTGCTAACTTTAAATCGTGTGTGGCGTAGAGTTCTTCATAAGGCTTTAACTTTCTTGAGGCATATGCTATTACGCATCTATCCTGCACTAATATTACACCTAATCCTTGTTTGGATGCATCAATACACAGAGTAAAACCTTTGTCCATATCAAGTACTCACAAGATTAGTGCACTGGTCAATAGTCGACTAATTTCAGAGAATGCTTTATAACATATTTAGTCCATTCATACCTAACTTTTTTACGGTGGAGGGTTGTGATAGGTTTTGCCATTTTGGAGAATCCTTCTACAAATCTTCGGTAGTAACCAGCTAAACCTATAAAGCTTCGCACTTCATGTGAATTTTTCAGTATTGGCCATTCCATGATTACCTTTACCTTCTCAGGATCTACTGAGATCCCATCACCAGATATAATATGACCCAAGTAATGAATCTTTTTCTGAAAGAAATAACACTTTGATAACTTTCCATATAACTAGTGTTCCCTAAGGCGAGATAATACTATCCGTAGATGTTCTTCATGTTCTTTCTCATTTTTGGAGTAGATGAGAATATCATTTAAGGAGACTTGTACAAATTGATCGAGATATTTGCGAAAAGCGTTGTTAATAAGGTTCATGAATATTGTTGGTACATTGGTCAACCCAAATGGTACCACAGTGAACTCATAATGACCAAAGCGTGTTCGGAACGTAGTCTTAGAGATATCACTTTCCTTAATCCTTCGTTGATGATAGCCTAATCATAGATCGATTTTTCAAAAGAGAGCAACTCCTTTCATTTGGTCGAAGAGGTCATCAATTCAAGGCATTGGATATCAATTCTTTACTGTAGCTCGATTGAAGTCTCGATAGTCTATGCATAATCGTAAGAAACCATCTTTCTTCTTAACAAAAACAACTGGAGCACCCCAAGGTGAAATACTGGGTCAATTTCATCCTATATCCAATAGTTCTTTTAACTGAATTTGTAATTCTTGAAGTTTTGGAGCTGTCATTCTGTAAGGTGTTTTGGAAATTAGTTTTGTACCAGGTTTCAAGGCTATTGTGAGATCCAACTCTCTTTCGAGAGGTAATCTTGGTAATTCCTTTGGAAAAACATCTAGAAATTCGGATAATACTAGATATTGTTCTAAGGACGGTCCTTTCTCTTTACTTACTTTTTGAACTACATATACCTGACAACTTTTTCTTAAACAACATTTCATTTGCATTGCTGAGATGAAGCGTAAAAATACTTCTCTTAATGCCTTGGATTTGGATTATCTCCCTTTCATCATTTATGCAGAGAATTGTTTTCCCATAATAGTCTACCCAAGCTTGATGAGCTTCTAACCAATCCATACCTATGATGAGGTCATAAGTTCCTAGGGCTGTGACATAAACTTTTAACTTAGTCGAACAGATCCTTAGATCAATTTTGCATTCCTCCACACTTAAGTCTGGAATCGTTTTTCTTGCAGGCTACCAATCCACATTTATTTAATGCATATGATGAAATAAAACTATCAGTGGCACTAATATCAAATAAGGTTTTGAGTTTTATGCCATTAATAATACTTGAGGATTCCACTATAGTGGACTGATGTGCTGTCTAGTTGTTGCTGACTACAGCATGGATTCTATGATTGCCTTGGGTATTTGATGATGGTTCTTTTCCTGCTCTATGCATTATACTTGATGAAGCTTTTGGACAATCACATTGAAAATGCAGTCCTCCACATCCCCAACAATTAACCTGAGGTGATCCCCTTGGATCAAATTGTGAGTTTCTAGACAAGGAACTCCATCCTCTTGTGTCACTTCCTCTCACGTTTCTTCCTCTATTAGCAGTTCCTCAAGATTTCCATAGACTTGTATTTGATGATTCAGCAGTCATAGTATTAACTGCCATGGGAGCTCTTGCTCCTACTCCTCTTAGGGTAAATCTATTACCATAAGGAGGCAGTCTCGAGCTACTTCCCCTGAAAAAGTTTTGGGGAGTCTTTCCTGGAAATCCTGGCTGTAGAGGTTCTGCTGGCCTGACATCGCTTTTAATCCCTAGATGCTCCTCTGCATAATGGCCACATTCCACTACCTCGACTACTGATGATGATTTCCACATCTTAACCATGGCCCTGATGCGAGGATTTAATCCATATACAAAGCACTCAACTTGACATTCATCAGAATCTAAATAATGTATATATTTCACATGCTCAATAAACTATATCATATTCCTCCATTGTTTTATTACCTAGGATAGCGTATGAAAGGACTAAAGAATGTCATAAAGCATTCTCTAAACTTAAAGAATGTCATATGCATACACCATATGCATGCTAATAATCTTTTGCTTATAGATTGAAATGGGTCATTACAGTGCTCAAATAGCTCACTGAAGAGCTTCCTCAACCAAACAACTTCACAACAAGCCATACTAGCTGCAATGCATTCAGCCTCGGCGGTGCTTCGTGCAACCAATTTGTGCTTCCTTATCATCCAAGAAACTGAAGCAAACCCCAATGAGAAGCAACATCCAGACGTGCTCTTACAATCCACCACACTGTCAACCCAGCCAGCATCGGTATATCCATGCAGCATCAAATTCCCGGCAGTGTATCTTAGTCCATAATGGATTGTGCCCCGAAGATATCTCAAGAGATTCTTACTTGCAATCCAATGTATGTGATGAGGCTCGACCATAAATTGACTCAACATGTTCACAGTGAAGCATATGTCAGGACGGAAATTAACCAAGAACATAAGGTCCCCCACAAGTTGTCTATATTTGGAAGGGTTCGCCAATTCGAGCCCATCAACACTTCCACGTAGCTTCTTCAAGTTGAGTTCCATTAGAGTAGACATAGACTTGCAATCCACCATCCTACATATCTCAAGCAGCTTCACAATGTATTTTCCTTGAGAAAGGAAAATCTCACTTGGCTTTTGCCAGACCTTGAAGCCTAGAAAGTAGTGCATCAAACCTAGGTCCTTCATCTCGAATTCGCAAGCCAACTTCCTCTTGCATCAAATAAATGAGGGGCCTGTCCTTTTCAAACTTGAAGTATAGGTTCGAGTCAGCTTCACTCCTTGTAAAACCCAACTTCATAAGATAGTTATCAATCCTCTCATACCAAGCCCTAGGGGCTTGCTTCAACCCATAGAGGGCATTCTTCAACCTGCATAGATGTGTCTTTTGATATTGAACTTTGAACCCCTCAGGTTGCTCTACATAGACTTCCTCCTTAAGCGAGCCATGCAAGAAAGAAATTTTGACATCCATTTGGTGTAGGCTCCATTCTTGAGAGGCAGCGAGAGCAATGATGGATCGGATAGTGGTGTATCAGGCAACCGGTGCAAATATCTCGTCATAGTCCACTCTTTCCTTTAGAGAGAAGCCTCGAGCAACAAACCTGGCCTTGAACTTTTCAGCACTCCCATCAGTTCCATGTTTGATTTTGTAAAGCCATTTTGAAATGACCACTGACTTGTCTTTGGGTTTAGGAACCACATCCCAGAGATCATTCTTCATGATCAATTCATATTCCTCATTCATTGCATCCTTCCATACTTGGTGCTTTACAGCTTCTTAGAACATACATGGCTCAGGTTGAACAATGGTACTCATATAGCAACTACGTACCCTTAGTACCTATTCGGCTTCTTGCTTTCACAAAATGTCCCCCTTGGTGCAACATGTCTTACAACATCTTCGAGAGTATCTTTGAGCCACAAAGGTCTTTTCTTTGAGGTAGACGGCTCACCAGGAGGTGGATCAATGGGATCCACTGGGCATTAGATCATCTGTCGGAGATCCATCCTTCTTTCCTACATCATCATCATCATTGTCCTTCCTAGGGATAGGAAGATCTCTGACTTTCCCAAGGGCATAATCTTCATCGAAGGTGACATCATGACTTATTTTCACTTCTCTTTGACCAAGCACATAGACTCTATATGCCTTCGAAGTTTCATTGTAGCCCCCAAAAGTTCCTTTCTTTCCAGATGCATATAGCTTGTTTCTTTTCTCTTTTAGCACATGAAAATATATTGGACAACCAAAAATTTTAAAATGAGAAACATCAAGTTTCTTACCGAAGAAGACTTCTTCGGGTGTCTTGAAGTCCAATGCCTGATGCGGGCACCTATTTTGAACATATACAACAGTGTTGGCAGCTTCTCCCCATAAGAACTTCGGTAGGCCTTGGTCATGAAGCATAGCACAGGCAGTTTCTAGGATTGTTCAATTCTTTCTTTTGGCAACTGCATTTTGCTCAAGAGTATATGCAGTAGTGGTCATAGTTTTAAAAACCGATCTTGCTAACCAGTTATCGGTCTAACCGGCCGGTTAGCAAGCCCACCGGTCGAAACTGGCCAAAAAACCCGGTTCAATCGCCCATTTCGCCAATTTTTGCCCTAAACCGGTGCTAATCGACCAATTAGAGGCACGCCTACCATGAGCCCAAAATGTCACTAAATTTTCTAAGTTTAGTATGTTTTTTGTGCGTTATTTCGTCAAGCACTTCAATGGCATGCCGCTGTAGGTGTAAATTTTTGCTTGTTCAATTTATACATCAGCATATTGGGATAAGAAAGTATAATCAGATTGTAACCAACAACTAGAATGACACCTTATGCTCAGAAATAACACAGATTGCTGATATAAATCCCACCTTGGAAATCTCCCAGATATACCCTGTAAATTTCTGATTTTTTGTAGTTTACTTCTGTGAATACTTTGTCAAACCGTTGGTCTACTAACTGCTCTAGATGCCTTCCTAGGTTCTTATTACATAAAGCCACTAGAAACCGAAATAGATGCTAATGAAGTCGCTTCAGAATATCAGATTCACATTTATATTGAACTCAACCAATATCAATGACACTAATGTTCACATTGATAGTCAATAACTACTCTCTCTGATCTCATTGAAATATAACTTCAAGAATTACACAGAAATCTTTATACACCCATATTCATTTCAGGTACTTAGTAATTTGTGCAAACTAAAACATAGTGAAGAGGGGAATTTGAGCAGCATTTTTTTCGGACTTTATAGGCCATTTAAAGCCTCATTGCTTGTGTATTTTGCTATTTTGTCGATGATATGTATTGCACTCGATGCCATTTTGATATATTCACCTTTACATGGTATATAAATGAGCAATCTTTGCATATTTTGTCTCTATTGGCTTGGAATCATGGTTTTAAATCTTAAAAGTAGTTTTGTTTCATTAAAAGTTAATTATTTAATGTATTTTTTAAAAACCGGTTCGTTTAGACCAAACCAGTCCCGGTTAGACCGGTTTCGGTCGGTAAACCAGTGCATTAGGTGGACCGGTTCGGTCACCGGTTCCAGTTTTAAAAACACTGGTAGTGGTCTCCCTCTTAATGTTAGCTTCTCTACAATAATCATTGAATTCATTTGACTCATATTCAATTCCATTATCAGTCCTCAATATTTTGATCTTCTTCTCTATTTGATTTTCGACCAAGGGTTTGAAAGAGCGGAACCATTTGAACACTTCATCCTTTTTCTTCAAGAAATAGATCCATGTTTTTCGAGAGAAGTCATCCACAAAAATTACATAGTACAAGTATCCTCCCAAAGATGTTACGGGCAACATACCAGATAAATCAAAACGGACCAATTAAAAAATCTCGGTAGTTTGACTTCATCCGCCATTAGTGAAATATAACAAGCCTGATTTGGCCATTAATCTCTAATTCACCTATCTTCAATTTACACCCCTTGTTAGCATACTTGTCTGCGTCTCTGTTGAAGTTTCTTAGGACATGGAAATATGCTTTGGATAGGATATCTTCTGCATTTTTCCTGATTCTTTTCATGATATTTTCCATAGATTTCTCCTTTGGAAGGGAGCCTTTGACAAACTGACGCAAGATTAGGATAGAATCTCCCGTAACTATAAGCGTGTCCACCTGATGTTTTTTGGCTAACAAAAGTCCCTGTTTGAGACCATATATCTCTGCTGATTATTTGTCATATGACCAAGACCATCATATTCTAAGACTTTTAAACTGTATCACAACACTCCAATATCATGGTCACCACCATGACTAATATGAATAGCAACCCATTTTAGCATGAGAATCTGCTAATAATAGCAACATCCCCGAAAAATCATTATAATTGAACCTTTGTTTTCCCCCCTAAAGCATCTACTATAAGGAGTGCATATGAATACAGCAGTGTGTCCATACAAGGCTATATAGTTTCTCAGTTTGGTTCGTTATTGAATGATTTCAATCGTAGATAAGCTAAGCTACGATAATTTTATTAATTCCACAGATGACCATGTAATACGTCAATGGGACTAGAGACTATAATCAGTGGAACTAAACATGTGCTGCATGCATATCTTTATTGTATGTTCCTTTGTATCCATATTCTACAAATTTGGGTGCGTTTATTATTTTCAAATGTGTCAATCAATAACAAGAAGAAAGCTGTTTTTGAATATGCTAGCGTACAGTATATTGTATTGAAAGTATACTAATTTCTTCCCAAAGCCCTCACATTTCTATGGTAGTGACATTCTATTGACTATGGTATACACCCAGGGATGCACAATGCTCTCAAGTTGTTTAAGGTCAATGTGTGACCATATGGATGTAATCAATGTTTTAAAACATGGACTTGGCCTCAGAATCGGTTAAGGGTCAACTTGTACTAAAAAAGACTCAGACCAATCTAATTTCAAAGACTCAGTTTACCAAAATTACAGAAAATATTAAAATTTTAATGAAAAATATATATTTTAACAATTCCAAACCAGTAAAAGACAAAATGTGCAAAGTCTGCTCATGTATATACCATGTAAGGCTGAACATATCAAAATCAGTGTTGCAAACATCTCTATAACATCCCAATTTTATCTTGAAATCACGATTTTTTGGCCTAGCCAATATTTGCCGATTTTTATCGATATTTTGATGGTATCTTGATTTTGCCGATTTTTACGGATATTTCCCCGATTTTTACGGTTTCCCGTACACTTGTCGATTTTATCCCGATGCCGATGTTCGCAACATTTGATCAAAATGACACTAAGTGCAATACATATCAACAACAAAATACATAATCATTGAGGCTCTAAAAAGCCTCTAGAGTGTGAGGGACCCTTAAAATGGATTAAAAAATATTATTGTTGGATGACAAAAGGTGCCCTCCATAAAAAATTTACCTTTCAAGTATATACAGAATATAAACCTAGAGATACTCCACTGAAATTACACTGGGAAGAAGTACTAATTTGTTGTGGGAACCAACCACACGTGACAAATCATTGCACACAGAAATTTCAATCCTGGAGGCTGGAACAACCCACAAATTTGATACATGCCCTAAATTAGTAGGCTTACCAACAGCCAAACTTATGCTTACCCACGATAACAGACAAGAATACCTCCAACCAGCAACAAATTTGATGACATGTAATTGATATATCTGTACCAGCAATGCAGTGAAAGAGAAAACTGCCAAAATACCTCAGAATAATCATGCCATATGCACAATAAATAGATCTTCTCAAACCCCAGGTTTGTGGGGCATATTTATGGCATGCTGGCTGAAACAGGAAAAAATCTGCAGAGGGGCTGTGGAGAGGCTGAGACAAGGCCAAAATTATGCCAAAATTCTGACCAGAAAATTCTGCTCTAAAATATCAACCAAAAGGCCAAAAACACAGGCCAAAGAATGACCTATGCATACAGAAATCCAAAACAGGCCTTGTAGTAGCATAGTGATGCAAAAATTCTGCGGAGAACCAACTTGACCAAGTTGGGCTGGTTTGGTACTGAACCAACCAAGTCATTCTCCGGCTAACCAACATGTTGGCTGAGTCAATACAATCAGTGGTCAAGTTGACCAAGTCCAAGTCAGCTCAGTCTGAGTTTTAACACACTGGATGTCATTGGTGTTTAATAGCTACAAACATTTCTCATTATCACTTAGTAAGTATAGATGAAACATTTTGCTCTTATGATATATCCTTGTGACATTGCTCATGATACATAAATGCTGCAATAGTTCCTGAATAAGCTGTGTTGCAGAAGCCATTAGTATAGTAGCATATTACTAGCCTAATATGGGCTTAAGCAGAACTGCTACAATATGCTGGATGAGATCCCGATGATGTAGTTAACATATGTATGTGGCATGCTACAATCTGTAACCTGAGCCATTTCTTTATGATATTGGATTGCATTATTGCACAGAAAAGACACCAAGGTGTACAAATCAAAATGCCACTGAGGTTATACAAACCACACCTCCCAACATAGGTGAGATTGCCAGCATATCCAGCTTACTTAGTCCCAATCTCA
The DNA here is from genome assembly GCA_000404065.3 of Pinus taeda. Classification (NCBI taxonomy): domain Eukaryota; kingdom Viridiplantae; phylum Streptophyta; class Pinopsida; order Pinales; family Pinaceae; genus Pinus; species Pinus taeda. The sequence goes on along the minus strand of APFE031253553.1, from coordinate 25,812 downwards.
AGAGAGTCTACATCCTTAAGGAAAATTCCAACTCTAGTTGAAACATGAACTGCCAATTCTGCTCTGACAATTATAGCCTGACCCAACTGAGAAGAGGATGCCCTTTCCTCTTCCATTAAAAGGAGATTCTTGTCAACCTTATGGTGCTCTTTATTCCTTTGCTATGCTGCCTAATCATCCACATACATCCCAGAATCAACCCTTACTAATCAAGAAGGGTGATAAAAAGAATGATGTACCCAGAGACAATCAATTCCCAAAACACTTGTGCAACTCTGCACTTCCAAACGACATGCTTGACAGTTTTTGCTTTGACACAAATCACAACATCCATACATTAGATGCAAGTGTCATTAGCCTCTAGGCTTTGATTCAGCACTAACAATCCAAGCAGCCTGGTCTGGGGGACAAGTGGGTTTTTAGACATTTTGGCACCTCCTAGTCCATTCTGGCTTCAACATCCAGCATCTGTAACCCTAAGTTCAATTTTTTTCTTAATCTGGAGTTTCTTAACACAACTGAAGGATATTCTCAACATATTTAAATGGTCCTGACAAGTAATAAAAGTAGTGCAATTTTATTTTGACGTAGATTATATTTTAATGGAAGATGTAATTTCTGTAGGGTAACTGGTTCATGTTAGAAACAGGACAATGGGGTTATGCAAAGACTAATCAACAATAAAAATTGAAATTAATGGCAGAAGCAGGACTAGTAATCGTATTTTCAGGTGCAAAACCATCCTTACATACACTTGTTATTCCCTTGAGGTCATATAAAGACAAACCAACAAGAAAATTTGAATTTCGTGATGGGCATGATTAGAGACCTTATTGTCTTCATGCACAGAACCGTCCTTACATACACTGAATAATCTCTTGCAATGAATACAATAGGAATGATGTTATAGAGAGAAATTGATAGAATACTAGTAAAGCTATTGACAAGGACTGGAAATCTACCATCTTTAATACAAGAAACTTCATTTGGGAGTGTATAACCCAAAAATTGTTAAAGCACACTTGATAAACTTTCAAAACAAGATAATGTTAGAGTAGAAACCGAATAGAAAATAGAACCGATACAATATCCAAGATGGAAGCCACAGTGAAATGCACCCTGCCATTTATGAAAGACGTGAAATTGAAACTGACTTTGATTATCCCTCGAACCCCCGCTTCTTCAAAAGTTTCTCTACATGCTGCCTCCTGTACTGATTCATCATTCTCCCAACCACCCTGGAATATTAGAAGCACAAGTCAATGTATATGTATATCACGTTTTTTTTATAAATTATCAGTACCCAAATCGTCAAAGATAAAGAAAAAAACAGGTAGCTTTTATCTTATGGACTACATCCAATAACAAACAGATGACCACCCAAGTGACTTAATAAGAAGAAATTAACAAATAACTCCAACCAAATACATGTCCTAACTTACAACCTCACAAAGAAACAAATCATGATTACAGATCACAAAAGAAACAGATCGTGCACCAATGCACTGCCCCGGAAAACCATTATACCCATGTACCTACTATAAAAATAATAGACCTAAAAATATTCTGTTCTTCGAAGGCAAGCAAATTATTACAATGGTTAAATTCAAGCTATGTTGCATGGAAACAGATATGGATCCATCAGAGTACTAAAAAGTTAGTATCCAGATATAGGGAAATAATGTTTATGTGGAGTTAAAAAGGAACTATTACCCGCCAAAAAATGGGTAGCCTGTTGAAATATGGTTGCCATTGATGTCAACTCAAGCAGCACCAGTGGATGCCCTGCCTTTGTTGACCAAAACGACATGGCAAATCTTGGTTTCTCGAGTTAAGACCACCTTTGTTGGATTCTCCTCATCATGCAGATTCCGACGGTGTGTGGCACGCCACGAAAGCCCTCACGATTTGAGAGATATGCTTGTTCAAGGATGATGCACCACCTTGTGGTCAAAAGCCCCAAACAAGTTGATGATGTGGCAGCTCTTCTTTGGCTAAGACAATGTTCAAGTCGTAAGGCTCTTCACTAAGAATTAAATTATTTTTTCTTATGGCAAAGGTTGTTTATGGAAATTGATTTTTAAAATTAAAAACAGTAAGGGTTTTCGCTCTAAAGGGATTTGAATATTAAATTCAAATTAGCCCTCCAAAATTCATGTCGGCCTTAAGATTGGGTCAAATATTCAAATTAGTTTCCCTCCTTTCTGGATTTTGGTTAGCCCTCTCTTGCACTATAAAAGGAGAATCATCTTCTCTTCAAAGACATATCTAATGCACATGAAATCAAAGTGACCTAGCTCTGAAATTTGTTTTCGGCCCTGTGGAGAAGTGACAAATCATAAGATAGGCCTGAATCGTTTGATCTGAGGAACAGCGAAAGTTTTGTGGGCTATTGGCTTATGTTTCTGGGTTTAAGGGCTTCGCTGGCTTGACTAATCTTTGCAGAGAATTTGCATTTAAACTTGCTCCAAACATATTCCAAAATATCATTGTGTCTGCAGTCATCAAACAGCCCTAACCACTTTTCTTTGTCTCACTACTACAGCATCTCCGGGCTCGTGCATCTATAGTTGTCTGTGGTATGTTTCGGCCCTTGGCTAGGGCAGTCTTCTCTGCAATATCTAGACAGAGACAGCATGAATTATTGTGACTCCTGCAGCCTTGTCGCTTAATCTTCTGCGTCCATGTCTACCTCTTCTTGAAGGCGTAATCTCTGAGCATTTGTAGCCAGACAGCACAGTTCAAGAGTTCGTTGGTTCTTTTTTATTAAGTCTTTGCTGGAGGAATACGCACTAAATTGATCTACAATCCCATTACAAATTCCAGTTCAGAAATCGGAAATTACTCCATCCAAGTGTGGTTGTCATCCGAATCTCTGAGGCTCAGTTGAGATGATTGAGAACATCCTGTTTCAAACTCTGTTCCAAGAAGATTACTCCATGCAAGTATGGAAGCAGTGATTGGTTGCCATCCGAATCTCTGAGGCTAGTTTCAAAGTGAGATGACTGAGAACAGAAGTGAAACCTTTGGCCTGTAGGTCTAAATTTATTTGAAACATCTCTTGCTTGTCTGAAGGTCTAACCCAATTGAGTTTCGGCCTCCATAGTTTGGTTCAAGGGTTATATTCTTATCATTTCCTGAGGTACGTTTGATTATTTCCAAAACAAAACAAAACAAAAAACCAGTGCCTTACAGTGCTAATTCAAGAGCAGAGGTTAAGGAGTATTCGTGGAGCTATGCCCTATCTTAATATATAACCCTGAAGCTTATCACTGTAATCTTTGAGAGGAGTCGTTCTATTGAAATTTGCACTTGGGCAGGGACTTTATTGACAGCAGCCTTGTCTTGCAAAAGGGATTAATTGTCAGCAGTAAGGGTTTCATAGTTAGTTGTCTCATCATCATGCAGCAGTAAGGGTTTCATCCACATATCATCTTACAGCAGTCTAGCGGTAAGGAGTACATTGTCTTATCATTGAAGTTCTGCAGTAAATGGTTTCTTCATTTGCAGGAAGGGCCTTATTTGCAGCAATGGTTTACTGTAAGGGTTCTGTTGAAAAATGTGTAAGTGGGTCATTGGCCCTGGTACGGGAGCACACAGTAGTTGGTTTAATTTCTTGTTATTTTCAGGGTGGTTGGGTGGTACAAGGCAGGTGATTGAAGTCACCTTCAGGTTGTAGCCTGAAAACACTTCAGGGAGGCAGGGTGGTGCTCAGGCAAGTCAAAACTTGCAAGGGTGTTGGAGCATCCTATCCGTAATAGCTGATAAAACCAGGGCGTTAGAATGTCCTTCCAGTTCGAGCTGGAAAATTGCATGTTTTTCTAGAGTACTAGGGAGTTGGTGCTTCCCTTTTCAGTTGGAGCTGAAACATTTAATGTACTCATAAAATTATCAGAGAAGCGTTCGGTGGTTTTTCTCTCGGAAGGGTTTCCACCTAAAAATATGGTGTCTACTGTCTTTTGATACTATGTATTGTTGAACTATGTTTTGATCTGTTGTTGAAGTTAGTTAATGCTCTGTAAAAAGAAAAATTAACTAATTGTAAGTGAAACGCTGATTCACCCCCCTCTCAATATTTACAACATAGCTCATAGGAGAAAACTTTTCTCCTCCTTGGACAACAAGTGAGCAAGCGCCCCTATATGATCAGCACAAAACATGATGCCAAGATCCTCCACTTCTTGCTCTGGTCAGATTTCTCTCTCCCATCTCACATTCCTTTTTTAAGAAAGGTGGTTGTCTATCAACTGACACTTAAAACATTTTGCAATCATGTGCTTTCACTTAATGTTATGGGCGTACTAATATGGATCAAGGGGCAAACTGGATGATTGACCGATCTTGATTGTATTCTTGTTCCCTCACTTAACCTAGGAGGTTAGTCTTTGACTCTAGTCCAATGGGACTTCCTTTGAGGTCTTAGGATTTTAGGAAGGTGAACCACTCACCCTATGGTCCCTCATAGCTCCAAGAAGTACCCCAAGCCCCCACGAGCTCCTAGAGCTCAATGTCAAACTCAAGCAGGAACCTCATGGGAGGTTCCTTCCATGACTCCAAGTCTCTCTCAGAAGGCTAAGAATTTGACCTTCCCAAGGGCTTCGTGAGGATGTCGGCAACCTACTCAATAGCCCTGATGTGTTGGAGCCTTATTGCTCTCATTGTACCATATCCCGGATAAAGTGGTACCCGATATCAATGTGCTTGGAGCAATCATGGAACAAAAGATTCTCTAAAAGGCGAATCCCAATCTGGTTATCACAATAGATAATGGTGGTATCTAGCACGTGCTCAAACAGCTCACTGAAGAGCTTCCTCAACCAAATAGCTTCACAATAGGCCATACTAGCTACAATGTATTTGGCCTCGGCGATGCTTAGAGCAACCGATTTTTACTTCCTACTCATCCAAGAAACCGAAGCAGATCTCAATGAGAAGCAACATCCTGACGTGCTCTTTATATCCACCACACTGCCAACCCACATCAGAATATCCATGTAGCCTCAAATTCCCAACAGTGTATTTTAGCCCATAGTTGATTGTGCCACGAAGATATCTCAAGAAATTCTTACTAGCAATATAATGTATGTGATGAGGCTCAACCATAAATTGATTCAAAGTATTTACAGCAAAGCATATGTCCAGTCTGGAGTTTACCAAGAACATCAAGGTGCCCACAAGTTGTCTATATTCAAAAGGGTTTGCCAATTCGGGCCCAACAGGACTTCCACATAGCTTCTTGAAATTGAGTTCCATCGGAGTAGACACAGCCTTGCATTCCACCATCCCACATCTCTCTAGCAGCTTCACAATGTATTTTCTTTGAGAAAGAAAAATCTTGCCTGGCTTTTGCCAGACCTCCAGACCTAGGAAGTAATGCATCATTACTAGGTCCTTCATCTCGAACTCGGAAGACAACTCCCTCTTACATTAATAAATGAAAGGGTTTGCACTTGTCAGAAAGAGATCATCAACATAAAGGACCAAAATAAGAGATCATTCAACCTTGAAGTATAAGTTAGGATCAGCATATCTCTTTGTAAATCACAACTTCATAAGATAATTGTCAATCCTTTCGTACCAAGCCCTAGGGGCTTGCTTCAACCCATAGAGGGGCTTTCTTCAGCCGGCAAACATGTGTCCTCCTATCTTGTACTTCAACCCCTGCGATTGTTCCAAGTAGACTTCCTCCTTAAGCGAGCCATGCAAGAAAGTAGCCTTAACGTCCATTTGATGTAGGCTCCATCCTTGATCGGAACCAAGAGAAATAATAGATCGAATAGTGGTATATCTGGCAATCGGTGCAAATATTTCGTCATAGTCCACTCCTTCCTTTTGAGAGAAGCCACGAGCAACGAACCTGGTCTTGAATTTTTTAGCACTTCCATCAGCTCCATGTTTAATTTTGTAAAGCCATTTTGAGGTGACCACGAACTTGTCCTTAGGTCTAGGCACCACATCCCAGACATCATTCTTTATGATAGATTCATAATCCTCATTCATTTCATCCTTCCATACTTGGTGTTTTACATCTCGTTCGAACATGCATGGTTCAACTTGAACAATGGTACTCATAGCCTAAGTCATCAGGTTCGGCGAATTTAATCCTAGAGATTCGAAATTCGCCGAACTTCAACCAAATTAGAATTTGTTCGATCAAGTTCGTCGAACAAAATGCCGAACTTGAACCCCAAACTTAATTCCGAACAAAATGCTGAACTTCATGAATTTCGAATTAAATTCGCCATTAAATTCATTGGGGTTCGTTTTTCCCGGTTTTAAAAAAAAAAAATGAAATTTTATGCGGGCCCGTTTTAGGGTTTCATTTTTTCGCTATTTTAAAATTAAATATTTAAAAACAAAAACAAAAAAAAATCATTGTTTATGTATATTGTGGCCCGTGGGTTTGGTTTTGTTTTATTTCACAAATCAAAACACAATCCATCAGTTCTGTTTTGTTTTATTTCATAGAACCAAAACACAGTGACCAATAACAAGCACAGCGGTGTCGCTCTCTGCAGGTTTTGACATTTGTTACACAGCTCGACGCATACACAGCTCGGCCTCGTGCACACATACACAGCTCGTCACTCTCTTGCACGCATACACAACTGTGCATTTGTTTTGTTTTTGTCTATACACAGCTCGGCCCTCTCCTATACCATGCATGCATACACAGCTCGGCCCTCTTGTGACCACTGACAAAAACGCTACAGCCTGCACACATACACAGTAACACAGCCTCAGCCCTCTCATGACCACTGACAGAGCAATGAGTCGCCTTCAAGCAGCCAAGCACCACTATCCAGACTCCAACCTCCAGGTAAGTCAAAAATTAAAATACACATTTTATTTTTATCAGTTAAATACAATTTATCACTGAAATACAATTTATCAATAAGTCACAAATTACAATTTACTATTTTTTTAATATAGTGTCTAGACTCTCAAGATTCAGCCTTGGAGATCCAGACTCTTTAAATTTATTTTATAAATTATAGTTTCATAATTTCATTCTACAAAAAAAAATATAAAACTAATTAAAATGTAAATTAAAAAAAAAATTGCAAACATTTCACGATTCAAGCCTTCACCTCAATCTTCAACAATCAGAACTTTTAAATTTCAATGGCACCCCCAAAATCAATTGTTGTAGCATGGAATTTTGTCAAAAAAGAGGGGAAAAATCTTTTGTGCCGGCTGTGTGGACATCAATTCACTGGCTCTTTTACTAGAGCAATGGATCACCTTCCCAGTATTAGTAATGGAAGTGGAGGTGGTGTTGAAGGTTGCACTAAGATCTCTGATGAACAAAAAACCACAGTGGAGAGATTATTTCACTTCAAAAATGGAAAAGGAGAAAAGGGAAAATAAGAGGTAGCAAATTGAAAGGGAAATTGCCATGTCTTCCTCCAACACCATTAATTCAATCTCAACCCTTGGTGGATCAAGTTCTACTCAAGTAAAAACAGGTGGAACCAAAACATTAAATCAATTCTGGAACCCTGTTGAGAAACAAGAAGTTGATGATGTTGTTGCATAATTCTTTTATGCATGTGCAATTCCCTTTAATGTGGCGAGGAGTCCATATTTTAAAAATGTAATAAAAAAGACCATTGATTTTGGGAAGGGCTATGTTCCTCCCGATTTAAAGCTTTAAGGACAACTTTACTAAAGAAAACAAAAGACAAAGTGACAGGAAAGTTGGTTCAGATTACAGAGTCTTGGAAGCTTACAGGATGCACAATTTTGAATGATGGTTGGTCAGATTTGTGTCATCACCCATTGATCAATGTGCTTGTTTATAGTCCTCAAGGGATACTTTTCTTGAAGGCAGTAAATGCAATGGATCGAGTGAAGACATCGGAATTTATTTTTGGAATTTTGGATGAAGCAATTCAAGAGGTTGGGGAGGAAAATTTGGTCCATGTTATTACAGATAATACATCAAATTGCGTTGGTGCAGGGAAGTTGATTATGGAAAAGAATAATCACATTTATTGGACCCCTTGTGCAACTCACTGCTTGGATTTATGTTGCATGACTTAGCCAAATTTCCTTGGGTCAATGAGACAATCCGAAGAGCCAAAACAATTGCAAACTTCATTATCAACCATCATCTCACTTTGAGAATATATAGGAAGAATGCATCAAAAGAGTTGTTGAGGCCTTATGATACAAGGTTTGCCACTTTTTATATCACTCTGAAAAGAGTTGTTGAGGAGAAAGCAAGCCTAAGAGCTGTTTTTGGCAACACTGAGTGGGAGAGATCTACCCTTTCAAAAGAAACGAAGGGGAAAATTGTTGAACAAATAGTGCTCAATAATGGCTTTTGGGGAAAATGCAAACAAGGTTTTAAAAATATGTGGCCCAATTGTTAATGTGCTCCGCATGGTTGATGGTGACAAACCTTGTATGGGTTTTGTTTATGAAAACATTAATCGTTGCAAAGAGACCATTGCAAGTGCTTTTAATAATGTGGAAGCTGATTACCAGGAGATATGGGATTTAGTTGATCAAAGATGGAAGATGATGCATAGTCCATTACATGCAGCAACATGCTATTTGGACCCTAGATTGTTTGGGTTATCAAGACATAGGGATGAAGAAGTCATGAATGGACTTATCCAGGCTATTGAGAAGCTAAATCCAGATCCAGAAATTGTAGGTTTGGTCAGAAGTCAGTTGAGGGCATACAGGTTGGAAGAAGGGTTATTTGGAACACAATCAGCAAAGTATGATAGGAGCAAAAGTGATTCAGCAGTATGGTGGGAATTTTATGGTTCAGGGGCACTAGAATTGCAAACTTTTGCAATTCGTATCTTAAGCCAAGGATCAAGTGCATCAGCATGTGAAAGGAATTGGAGTTCCTTTGACCACATTCATTCCAAGAAAAGAAATAGATTGTTATCTCGAAGATTAGAAGATCTTGTTTATATTCATAGTAACTTGCAATTGGCTTTGAAAAATGTGGCTAAAGAGTCATCCAATTCCTCTACTCCGTGGGTCGATCCTGTTCCAAATGCATCAATGGATGAAGTTGATTTTTACATTGATAGTGGCATTGACAGGGAATTGAATGATGAATCTGATGCTGAAGCATCTAGCAGATTCATAGCTCCTACTGCTCTTAATGATTTAGAACTTTTTGACATAATAAGTGGGCCACAGGAACATCAAGAATAAAACTTGTGTTCCTGTTTTAGATTTCTAGTTTACTTTTTGCATGAACAATTTTCTAAAACTGCCAAGCTACTTTAAACTTTAGAGTTTATATATTTTGAATATTTTTTTTATCAGATTGTTTTTCAATATATGAAATCTGATATGGCCCATGGTTTTGTTGAATTTGATATGGGTGCCAATGCCTATGATGAATTTCTAACCCTGTTTACTATGTATGGAAGTTGGTTCTTTATTGGCACTCACTTTCATGGTTTATAAAATTATGTGGAAATGATTTAAATGTTTGAGCAATAATCTTATGTGTTTGCAATGTGCATTATGGACTTTGAATTTGACTTTTAAATTGATATATATATATATATATATATATATATATATATACACATACATTTTTTTCAGATTTCTATATGTCGAACTTTATCGGCAAAATTTTAGGTGCCAAACTTTATTCGAATTTCAAGGTCGCCAAATTCTGTAATGACCCACCTATAACTATATATAAAATACAAGAATTAGCATACATACGAAACCTCCAAGCCTTAGTAAATTAATTCATAAAATATTACAACATAATTTTCAATTCACCCACTAGGGGGTCAACTTGGAGAAATTTCCACAATTTACTTCAACATTCTCTTTGTTCATGGTCCATTTCTCAACTAATTGGTCCACCAAGTCTCCAACGGCTAGTTGACTTCACCAACGGCTATTTTTGACTTGACTTTTCCCTTTAGTAACTAGACTTAGCCACATGCAAGTTGGCTCTCCAATGCCCTTGATTTTTGACAATTCTGACACTTGGGTATGCTAAGACTGGCCTAGATCTGAATTGGGTATCTCTTGGAATCTTCATTTCTTGCCCAACATTGCCAAATCATCACCTACATGCCACGTCATCATGCTCGCAGCTTTGTTGTAGCTCTAACGCCCTTGGGAATTTAGAGAAACCGAGACATGGGTGTTGTTCCTCTTGTTTTGTGGATCAATCTTGACATGACAATGTTGTCAAGTTTTGCCCCTATGAAGCCTATTAGAAACTTGTTTTGCCACATCATCATGCCCAAGTGGATGAACTCTAATGCCCCTGAGGATTTGCAAGATCTAAAACGTGGGTTTTATTCCTTTCATTGAGTAGATTTATTTTGACGTCATGCATGTCACAAACAACCCAACGCTCTAATTCAAAATCCCCCTTTAAGTTTTTCCAACATTGTTGACCAAGTTTGACGAAGTGGTAACAAACCATCATATGCTCAAATAAAAAATATTCCACATGGCATGGAATCCTCTCATCATGCTCTATACTATGTACTATGAGACTAAGGTGACTTTTTGACCACCTTAACCATTTTGCATTGGGAATCGTGAACTGCTTTGGGAAATGTGAAAGTTGTCACAAGAGACTGTTATGTTGTGAGCAACGTCATGAGTAATACTGCACCAAAGCCAAGGTCACCTACATACTCTATAGACACTAACCATGTGAATGGCATAGGTACACCTTGACACGAGCTGGACTAGCCCATACAATAGTGATCACTCCTACAAATGCAGGCTCCCAAAAAACCATGAATCCTCATGAGAACCCTACCTAGGTCCTCTAATCACCTAGATGAAGCTTTCAAGGGACAATGCATGGTCTGAACAAACAAAATAGATGCATACTCAAACTGAAAAGACACCGGTCTGAGAGACCTAACACAAGGCCTCACATGGATTTTACATGGCTTTGACTTGTGACCTTGGGCTTACAATGGTGGTAAATGATTGCACTGGAAAATTCTATGCTACCCCAATGGTACAGGGGTAACAGACCGCAAGGAACAAGCACTACTTATTAGTGTGAATAATGATCTTAAATCAAACACTAACCAAAGTGTCCAATCAAGACCCAATGATGATCAATCTTGTTGGATACGAGATGACTTCCAATGAGGCTAACGACCATCAAGATGCTCTAGCCTCTAGATCACCCCTCAAATCATGTGTCAAAGTCAATGAGGAATAATCTTCTAAGAGAAAGAAAATGATGTAAACATTTCCCTCTACGAGAAGGAGAAACCATAATGCACATCAAAATGGCCTAGAGGAGCTTACATTATTATTTTAAAAGTTTCTCCTTCCCAAAATTAGCCTAGCTCGTCATACTATTTGATTCTCATTTATTGCGTAACTTAAAGCTAAATTTTAGGGTATCCTCCCCTTGAGAAATTCGTAGGGTCTATTCTAGGGATGAAAAATGATGTATTAAAAGAAAAAATTAGCCTTATGGATGTGCAATTTCTCTTATGTGTGGTTATTATGGAAGGAGGGTGATCTTTCAGAGAGGTAGTTTCTTCATACACGTGCTATTTTGACTCAAAAAAATGAATGCTATATTTGGAAACTACTATTTTTATATCCCTTCTATTTATATCTTACCTATTCTTATTCTCTTATTCGTCTATATTTTGTACTAAGGAAAAGAAGGGTGAACCTTATTTTGTGAGATCTTGAGGGCTTGCGCTCATCCTTTCTTCTTCCCCTCCTCATTTTATTCCCCCTAGAGAGATTGAGATTAACTACTCACATGGAGTACATGTGGTGGTGGATTGGTTGTGCCAAATTATAACTAGTATTATCACATTCAGCAAAGTTGATTTGTACCTTGAAGTGTGTTGTCAAAACTTGATAGAACTCTAATCTACCTACAACTTTTATTAATAGAGAAAAAATATCATTGGCAACTAATGCAAGTTCTTTATGTGTGAAACTTATATTTTTTTAGGCTTTGACTGGTGTTTAATCTTGATTTTACTAAGGTTTGAGTGATAGGGTTGGATCGTCTTCTAACCCAACTCGCTTTTGCTTCTCTCTATTTCATTTGACTCCATTAGAAAGCACTTATTTACTGAATCTTAGCTCTTGATTTCTCACTTAAAAAGAGCTTCCACACCAAAACATTGACTAACGTGAATGATAGGCATATTTAGGTAGGCATTTAAGCCATTTCTCATTCTATTTTAGCCAGATTGCAACAAGATTAGCTTGCTGTTATTTTAATTTTATCACAAAAAGAAAGAAAAACTCAAGTTTTTCTCAATTTCCATGCATTTAAAAAACTTGATAAAAATCAAAAATCAAAAAATACTGTAAAATATATATATATATATATATATATTCACTAAAACAGCTATAACTCTTGGCTGTAATTTCTGTTTTCTGCAATTAGATAAGTGTGTTTTTGCCATACAGCTGCACTGAGTTTCGTTGCGAGCTTCGTATTAATTTTCTGCATAGATTTTCATCCCTTTTTAGCTTAAGAAAGTCAATTTACAGCTTACAGTAAATTCTAATCCACATTTTTACTAGCACATTTTTTATGGTGTAATGGTTTTAGATTTCGTCCTCAAAATCATTGATAAGTATTGCATCATTTTGTGTTAAATTTCAGTCATTTAATCACTTATTGCTCATTAATTTTTTCATTATTACACATTGATTTCTTCAGTACAGCAAGTTGGCAGCTTGATTTAAGTATCACTGATTATTTATTGCATCGTAGTTTGACTCCTAAAATCATCTAGTGATCCCCCTATGGTTAGGAAGCGCTTAGCCGAAGTACAGAAAAAGGTCCGTGACAGTGCTATTTCTGTACTATTTCTAGTCACCTTGAAACCGCACTGTTTCGAGCCATATAACATTCCCAATTGGCAGTTTTGATAGGGATTATGCCGCTGAGTAGTTTTGTCAGCTAACCATGCCTTAGCCCAATCTATTCTGGCTTATGTTGGCTACTTTGTGGCTCCCATATGTGCATTACCGTGTATATCGATAGTTAAAGGAAGCATTTTATACAAAACCTTTGCCATTTCCAAGACAACCAGGCCTCCTAAACCTAGCAATGGTGGCTGGGATTACATTGTTGTTGAGAATGAATTGACTGGTACAGGTTGGGTACCAACCCCACACCACAGAGACAAACCTCTGCTGGAATCTTGCCTGCTGCTGCATAATTATATTTGTTTATGCCCGAGTCCTAGACCTCACGTTCTTTGGGGTCATGTTTAATTATGATACTTTGGTTCAGTCACGGGTGTTATTGTTTTCAATTGGGTGTTTTGGCAAAAAGCGAGAGCACTTAGTTATTGTAATTTTTGAAATCCAATGGTGCTAGGATTGAAAAAGCAAACAATATACAGTGTTTTATTTAAGAATGAAAGGAAGATTTTATGTCAATTTATTTTTCAATACAAACCTTTGGAAATAGAAGTGCCATTCCATCACGTGAAAAAACCATCAGCACCTCCAATTCCTGGGTACCGTTGCAAGCCTCACCAGACTCCTTGTACCTGTATGGAATACACCTGCTACCACGCAAAATTACTCACATAAAAACCTAAAGAAAAGCAAAAACCTAGCAGGCCCACCACCTGATTTTACAGCCATAAAAAACTGCATGTCTTGACATTAAATTCACAGGAGAGGCTTTTTTATAAGGCAAATTTCGTTACCCTGCAACGAGGCGGTACTCTTTATCATAGCGCTGGTGTTGGCGTCCCGTACGGGCCGTCAACTCGTCTGCCATTTTAATACACGGCCTCTCTTTCTCTCTCAGTCTTTCAAAAGCCTGTTAAAGACTACGATACGTTAAAGATTTTGATATGAGAATTTGAATTGCCAGTAGCAGAGGAAAACAGAATCCTTCTCACTGCCATAGCATGGACAACTCCACAAGCATAATTATAATAATAATAACAGTAGAGGAGCCCCATACGGGTCGCCCTAATTTCGTACTGAACTTGAAGAAGAAGACCATAAGAAACGAGTACGTTGGAAAGTTCTACGAACATTTCTGTGAAGTGAGGACAATTCCTCACCGACAGTAATAATAATGAATTCCCATGTGAGAGTCTGGTCTTTTAGGAAATTTGCAGAAGAAGAAGAAAAGATAACAGGGGATTGAGTGTGCTGGGAACGTTCCGGGAAGATGTGTGCAGTTAATTGGCCGATTCGTTTGCAGTTAAGTGGCTGGGAAGTATTTGAATTTTTCTTAGATACTTCTGCGAAGCGAGGGAGAGGGGAGAGGGAGATGTGAAGTGACAGGTGCGAGACTTTACGCGGTCAGTGTCCATAAATGCTGCTGCATACCAAACCCCCACCCGGAACCAATAGAATGTTTCTTTCTTCCACTGTTCACATGATCAGCATTTTTTGTTTGTACTTGCAAATTCGTACTTTTTCGGTGATGTCTCGTCACATTAAGAGATGTTAAATGTAAAAGAGGTTTAGATAAACCTTAATATGTAATGTGTAGTAACGGAACGTAATTTAATTGATTCCACCAATAATGATTATTATTATTAATAGATAAGCGTAACGGATATTTTTTATTAAATGTAAATATTGGAAAGATGGTATTTATTAAATATATTTATTGGTTTATTTGTGTAAATAGCGACTTCTATTTGTGCGACCATAGAAAATTTAATGCCCTCTGATATCGGTGATGTTTAACACCATATGACACCCCGCCAGTTTTTTTCTCCTCTCATCACCCGCAGGGTGTTATATGGGTTAAACAACGCCCCATGTCAGGCGCATTAAATTTTCTATGGTCGCACATTTTAGCAATTGCCTATATAATATATATATATATATATGTATATGTATATTTAATTTAAGCTTTAGTGATTCATATTATGAAAATTTTAAGAAATTTTTTGGTAAATATTTATTTATGTTTTGTAATTAGGTTTAATTATAATTGATGATATGAATTATAAGAAACCACTTGATTAAGTTTTTAGAAAGTTTGGTTTTTTTTTTTTTTTTTTGTTATTTTTGGGCTTCACTCGATGTTTATATTACTTGGAGTTGTCCAAATCGCAATCAATTGATTTACTTTCTTTTGATTGTTATTTTCAAAATGAGGAGAAATATTCAAAAGAATTTTCTCAAATGTATTGAAAAAAAAAATGGTAAATGTTATATGCCCAATAAATATTTATGGAAATTGATTTTATGTTTTATTCATAATTTTTATCATAATTTTGGGTCAAAGGATCTTAGCTTGAGTGGTTTGGTAAACCAACTGATCTTAGCTTAATGATTTGGTGAAAATTCATTTCCCTAGCTACATGGGTTCAAGTCTCTAAATATGTGGTGTAATAATGGCAGTGAAGTTATCGACTCTCGAAACCTTTGGTTTTTTAAATTTACCTTAATTCTTAATTCATGATTTCAATAATGTATGTGTACAATTTGGGTGGACCTAATGGTTAAGATGATGTGTTTCTTTCTAATATGTCACAGAATTTTTTTCAATGCTCTTCAGTAAATCTCGAATGTTAGGAGAGATGGGTCTGATCATCTTCATCAGGGCATTCCATACATTGTATCTTTTATGTTCCTGCATTGTACCTTTTATATTCATGCATTGTATTTTTTATAGGGGACGGTTTGGTTCTCCCGCATTTTATGGACATCATTGTACTCAACCGTCCCTTTGACCTACTTTGTGGTCATTAGTTGGACATAAATATAATTATCTTATCTTATCTTATTTTAAGTCATGGTTTTAAGATTGTAATGTATGGGTATAATTTGAGTGGGCCTAATGGTTAAGATGATGTGTTTCTTTCTAATAAGTCACATAAATTTCTCTTAATTCTTAAGCCATGATTTAAAGAATATATGGATAAAATTTGAGTGGCCTTAATTATCAAAATATGTGCTTTCTCACATGTTCAAATATGAAAGAAATAGAGTATATACACTTTCATATACTTTAATAGTCAAATCATTATTGTAAAGAGAATCTCTTGTACCAATTTAGAGTTTGAAAGAAATAGAGTAAGTACACTTCCATATAGTTTGATAATCAAATCATTACTCTAAAAAGAATCTCTTATACTAATTGAAGTTCGAAGTTTGAATTCACATTAATCTTAAAATTAAATTTCTATTATTTATTATTAAATATTAAAATATATATATAATAAATGATAATCTTTAATATATTTTTTTCTCTTCCCATTATAATAAAATGTGTATTACAATCATTTTACAAAACAAAATCTGTAAATCCAATTATATTTAAAATAAAACATTTATTTATAAACATTACAAAAAAAATCATTCAATATATACTAAATCGGTTCACAATAAACGTTAGAAAATTATATATTACAGAGCAATGGAACACGTTAAATATTGTAGAAACACAAATACAAAAATGCATAAAGTAAAGAGACGTAGATATACATGGTTCACTCAATTTGTGCTATGTCCACGGAGAAATAACCAGTCCTTCCTTTTATATTATCCAACAAAATGAAGCGATACAACCTACAGCAAATCCTTTGTAATTTTTTCTTCGCTCTCACACATCCTTCTCTCTCTCTCTCAAAATAATCATCCACAACTACAATACAATTCCCTCATATAAATTGAGGGTTGTCTTCTAGGGCAAAAAACCCTAAATTAACATAACTTCTATCGTCAAATCATTCGCCTAATGAACGACCTGAATTGACTACGAAATTACAATATTTTACAAGTCAAATTTTCATCTACTTTAGCTTTAGGGGTGTTGCCCCCAAATCGCCTCTAGGGGAAGCGCTATTTAAAAGTAGTTTTCGTCCCCCGTCCCCCCCCCCCCTTGGCGACTATCATACAGGCAGCGTTGCCACCTCGTTTAGGAACTGGGGTCCAACGTGGCTGAGACCTCTAAATCAAGAAGATAATTAGGCTCCACACCCAACAATCTCCCACTTAAAGATTGATTAGAGCAACTTCGTCGTTGTTTCATTTGCTAGACAATGCTTCCACTTTGGACCTGGTTGTTTCTCATCTTCATCATCATACCTGTCGACCAATTGAAATTGTGCAGGATCTTAGTTCTCCATACAACTTTTGTTAACATATCTGTAGGATTATGGCTAGTGTGTATCTTTTCTAGCTTCAATTGTCCACCTTCCAACACTCACCGTATAAAATGGTACTTGAGTTGTATATGTTTAATCTTGGAATAAAATGTTGAGTTATTTGCAAGATGAATGGCACTCTGGCAGTCACTATATAGCTTGCCCATCTCCTGCTTATTTCCCAACTCATCCATAAATTTTTGTAACTAAATCAGTTCTTTACTAGCCTCTGTAGCAGCAGCATACTTTAATCTGTTGTTGAAAGTGCAATAATGTTTTGCAATTTTGAAACTCAACTGGCAGTTGTTCCACCTACAGTAAACACATACCCTGTGGTGCTCCTCATATTACCTCTATCACCTGCCATATCTACATCAACATATCCCTATAGAGCAATGTTTAAACCACTAAATCATAATGCTTGATTTGTGGTACCTCTCAAATATTTGAGAATCCACTTCATTGTCATGCAATGCTCTTTTCCTAGATTGTTCATATACTTTCTTACAACTCCCACTGCATGTGTAATATCAGGCCTTGTGCAGATCATTGCATGCATTAATCTTCCAATTGTTGATGCATGTGGAACTTTACACACATAATCCATCTCTTCCTGGGTCTTGGGACACATCTCCTTACTTAATTTGAAATGGTTGGCCAAAGGTGTACTAACTACTTTTGCATTCTGCATATTAAATCTTTCCAACACCTTTTCTATGTACTCACTCTGAGACAATGTTAATTTGTGATTTTCCCTCTCTCTAATTATTCTCATACCAAGGATTTGTCTTACAGCACCCAAATCCTTCATTGCAAATGAATTTGCCAATTTTCCTTTGAACACATTTATTTCATGCATGTTAGACCTTGCAACAAGCATGTCACCTACATACAATAGAAATATAATATAGTTGTCATCCTTTTGTTTCTTAAGATAAACACAGTGATTAGAATGACATCTAGTATAACCTTGTTCAGACATAATCTTGTCAAATCTTAGATACCATTGCCTTGGAGCCTGTTTTGGGCCATACAAGCTCTTCTTCAACATTCACACTAATTTCTCCTTCCCTTTGACCTCATACCCTTCTAGTTGCCACATATATATTTCTTCTTCCAAATCCTCATGGAGAAAGGTTGTCTTTACATCTAACTCCTCAAGATGCAAATATTCTGTTGCCACTAGATTTAAAATACTTCTGATTGAAGTCATTTTGGCAACAAGAGTAAAAATTTCATCAAAGTCTATACATTTCTTTTGTGCAAACCCCTTCACCACAAGTCTAGCCTTATACCTTTGTTTTCCTTCATCTTCTTCCTTCAACATGTAAAGCCATTTATTTTGCAATGTTGTTTTACCTGCAAGCAACTTGACTAAGTCCCAAGTCTAGTTATGCCCGAAGGAGTCCATCTCTTCTTCCATGGCTTGCTCCCACTTCTTCCTGGTTTCTATTTGCATTACTTCTTCATATCTTTCTGGTTCATCAAATTCAATCAACAATACATAATATATTGAAGGAGAGTATCGTTCAAGGGGTTTACTTATCCATGTAGATATTCTAACACCAATTACGGGTGTTTGAGGTGCATATTGTTGTTGTGGTTGTTGTTGTTGTGGCTATTGATCATTATGATTTTCAGGCACCTTTACTTTTTCTGTGATCTCATCAAGCAATGCATATTCTTTGTTTTCCTTTTTGTATTTGTTTTCCTGCATTTAATCCTTATACAAGACCTTTTCAACGAATATGACATCTTTGCTCCTAATGATTTTGTGATTTTCATAATCATATAAGCGATAACCAAAATCATTAACGCCATATCCAATAAAGGTGCATTTCTTTTATTTTGCCTCAAGCTTTGTTCTATTTTCTTTATTAATGTGGACAAAGGCTTCACAACCGAAAGTCTTTAAAAGTGAGCAGTTTACCTTTTTACCTGTCCATGCCTCCCCTGGAATACCACCATCCAAAGAACTTGAAGGCCCTCTGTTTATTAGATAAACAACAATATCTGCAGCATATGCCCAAAATTGTAAGGCCGGTCTTGCATGCAATTTCATGCACTTTGCGTGATCCATGATTGTCCTATTCATCCTTTCTGACACACCATTTTCCTGTGGCGTTCTTGGAACTATCTTCCCTCTACGAATTCCATGTTTTGAACAATAGTTATCAAAATCTTTGCTGCAGTATTCACCTCCATTATCTGATCTGAGACACTTCAACTTATTTCTTGTCTCATTCTCAACCAAAGCTTTCCATTTCTTGAAAGTATCAAATACATCAATTTTATTCTGAATACAATAAATCTAGGTTTTTTCTAGTTGCATCATCAATAAAAGTAACATAATAGTGAGATCCACCAGAGATGATACTTGAGCTGGTCTCAATACATCTGTATGCACAAGCTCTAATTTTTCTCTCTTCTTTTCCTTCCCAACTATGATAAATTTGACTCTCTTTTGTTTTCCGTAAACACAAATCTCACATAAATCCAAATCAACATGATTCAAACATGGCAACAAATTTCTTGAATGAATAATTTGCATTCCTTTCTCACTCATGTGCCCAAGCCTATGATGCTACAATGCCATATTTTCTCTTGTGGAGGTTAAAGCATTAAGAAAACTAGAAATATCATTGCATAAATACAACGTACCAACCTTTTCTCCTTTTGTTATGAACAAGCCTCCTTTAGTGACCTTCTAGGTTTTGTCTGTGAATGTAGTTACACAACCTTCACCACCTAACTGCCCTGTTGAGATTATAATTTTCTTCAAATCTAAAACATGCCTTACCCCTTTCAATGGTCATTGGTTTCCATTTTGTTGCTTTATAGAAACCTTATCCAATGATTTTATAGGGTTTATCATCACACAAACGAACATGTCCAAAATCTCCTTGAACATGGTCATGAAAATGTTTCCTATCAGGTGTAGCATGGAATGAAACCCCTGAATCAACCACCCAGGCATCAATAATATTTTCTAATTAAAGAATCAAACCATCTTGCAACACATCACATGTCACATTTTCTTCATGATTGTTCTCTTATTGTCCATTTCCTTCTTTTCCTTTCTGAGATTTGCAATCTTTCTTTAGGTGTCATTTCTTTCCACATTTCCAACACATTATCCCTGATCTAAATTTGGATCTGTCTTTTCTTGACTTACTGCAATTTCCTAGGCTCCTTCCTCTTTCCATTTTTCTTACCCTATTCTCTACTGTCAAAGCATTCCTGATGTCTAATCGGATCTTTTTTGTCGCATTTCCTCCCTAAGAATAGCACCAACAACATCATCAAACTTTAAAGTACTAGATCCATAGACAGAGTTACTAATAGCCATAACTAAGCCATTCCAACTTTATGTCAATGAACACATAAATACCAGAGCCCTAACTTCATCATCAAAATTTACCCCTACAGAACTTAATTGTCTAGTAGTCATGTTAAATTCATTTAAATGATCAACAACAAATCTGCCTTATGACATCTTTATATTAAATAGATACTTCATAAGAAATACATTATTCGAGGTCGAGGGTTTTTCATATAGTTTGGCCAAATTCATCATTAAACTTTTTGTTGTCGTTTCCTTTGAAATGTTGAATGCCACCGACACTGCCAGACACAGTCGTATTGATCCTAGTTCCTTTGTTGAGAATCTCCCATTGTGCATCCGTCGTACTCATTGACTTATTTGATTTTCCACTCAATGGTAGGTACAAATCTTTTTTATACAAATAATCTTCCATCTGCAACTTCCACAGCTAGTAGTTTTGGTCATTAAATTTCTCGACCCTAAACCTACCATCTTCTGTCATTTCTCCCACTTGAACGAGGAACCCTTCTCTCTTGTGAGTTTATCAACCAAATAGACCTTCAGCTTTGATACCAACTGTTAGAAAATTATATATTACAGAGAAATGGAACACATTAAATATTGCGGAAACACAAATACAGAAACGCATAAAACAAGAGAGACATAGGTATAGATGGTTCACCCAATTTGGTCTACGTCCATGGGGAAACAACCAGTCCTTCCTTTTATATTATATAGCAAAATAAAGAGATACAACCTACAACAAATCCGCTGTAATTTCCTTTTCTCTCCCACACAACCTCCTCTCTCTCTCTCTCTCAGAATAATCATCCATAACCGCAATACAATTCCCTCATATAAATAGGCGATTTCCTTCTAGGGAAAAAGCCCTAAATTAACATAACTTCTATTGTCAAATCATTTGCCTAATGAATGACCTAGATTGACTATGAAATTACAATATTTTACAAGGCAAATTTTCATCTATTTTTAGCTTCGAGGGTGTTGCCCCCAAACCCCCGCAAGGAGGGGCTCTTTAAAAGTAGTTGTCTATAACAACCCTGGTTAAAAATTCATGTAAAAATATATAAGACCACGATCACAGGACACTTATTCCAAGTTGAATAGTGGGAAAAACATCCTAGCAGGTGTTCATTTGGTTTATTATGGTTATGGAAATTGGCAGAGACAAGGGCAAAGGATTTGGCAAGGCAAAGTGGCATTTATTGGCATTTATTTATGAAAATAATGGAAATTAGGAGAAAAGGAAGGTGAAAGGTCACAGGTTGCATGTGAGGAAGATAATGAAGGAAAATAATGGAAAATTGAAGAAAATATAGGTCTCATTAATAAAAAGGCTTCCAAGAATCAGTCGGTATCTTTTTTCAGTGTTAAGCTTTTGATCAATTCAGTTTTGGAGTTCTCTCTCTATTCTCTCTCTCTCATATCTTGGACACCTAGAGTTTCTTGAAGCACTATTGGAGGAGTGTGGCATGCTTGGGATTTGGAGCAAGAAGGCAAAGGAAAGAAGGAAAGCACAAGAAGACAGTGGGATCAAAACTACAGTTGGATTTCTTTGCAGGTACCGAGTTACATGTATGATTTTCTTGCTATTTTTTGGCATGCATGACATATGCATGTGTTTCTTGGTTATGATCTGTCATTGGCATGGAGGAATGGATTGCCTAGCCTTGCCAATTCCTGGATAGCCATGGTGTTGTGGGTTTCTTTCCTTTTATTTTTCTGGTTGGTTCTCATGTTCCTTTGGTTGTGGGCTGAGTTACTAGTACCTGTAAGCCTTGGTTGGACAAACAATCTAGAGCCCTAGAAATCTTGGGTAGAGACCAATCTGGTGATGGTTAGTGATGTTCGACCGTGAGGTGGAATCAGTGGTTGAGGGTTGAGGTGGTTTGGCCTCTGGAAGCCCTGGTTTGGTTTTGATTGATTTTTTTTATGACATCCCACTTTCATGCTTGGAATATGGCATAGGGGTGACTCGTGGAAAGAAAGATTTGGTTCAACCTAGTCTATAGTCGGGTGGTTCGTGGAAGTCCCATACCTAGTCAACTTATGCAATCATCAATAAGATCTCTCTCTCTCTCCTTGGTATTTTATGGGTAAATATACTTGTTTATATGTGGTTTATATTGTTGTTATACCCTTGATATTTATGTTGGTTATATGTTGGTTATGAATGAGTTTTATGATAGTGGAAATGTATGGCTCTCATCATGTTTTGGTTAATCACTAAATGTATAATGAATATATGGATTAATAGACGGTAATGCAATTGTTGTGATGAGGCATCAATGCTTCTTAGCGATTCTCAGATAAGTATGAGACCCGTATGCTCAGATCTCTTGTTTAAACCTGTAGAATGCATATTTGTGACATATTTGACGAAATTCCTGACAAGGCTAGTAGGGATCCAATCAGTTCCTTTTCTCAAATAAGTATGAGACCCTTATGCTTGGATTTGTTGTTTAAATGTAGAATGCATTGTTGAAAATGCAACAAGATGATGGAGCTTAGTGAAAAGAAGTCGCCTTCACTAAGTGGGCCTGCAAGCTATTTTTGGCGCAAAGTCTATTTTTAGACTATGTCTATTTTTAGACATATGGATCATGGTCTATGAGTTGCAGGATGCTATTTGTGGATGATTGGTCAAGTTGGTAAAAATAGATGGACCTCTATTTTTAGACATATGGGCAGAGTCTATTTTTAGACTGTCTGGCTAAAAATAGAACAGTCGAATATTATTAGCTCTTAATAATATTTGGATTATAAACATTATCTTATTCTCATGGAGCACTTCAATTCGAGCTACAGATGTGGCACATGCAACTGCCAAAAGGAAATACGCTTTTCTTATGGGTTACTTGAGCTATTGCATGAAGGACTTCAATTAGAACTCAAGTGATTGAGTTATGTGGAGTTGATTGAGGAGTTGATGGAGTTGTGTTCAGTTTGACTTAGTTGTACTAGTTGTATTTAGTCTAACTAATAAAAACACTAGTGTTGAGTGGTGTGAATTAGTTATTAATTAATTCAATAATTATTAACTCATAATCAACTAAAGAATACATCGGTTAACTCAGTGCATGGACAGTTCAGTGGAGACAAGTGTTAGAGGTGAGTGAAAGGGCAAGACAGCTGTCAATTGTGACTATAGTTGTGCATGTGATTTGCACAATCAGTGGATTGAGTAATGCCAATGAGGATTGCGTAGTGTTACACAAGGGAAATACAAGTTTGGTTCAGCCATTCAGTAGTATTCTCTATGCAGGATTGCGCAGTGAAGGCAGGCAAGCAGCGGAGGAGATTTGAGCCAGTGATTGATTCAGATCTGAGCTAGTTTGTGTGTAACA
>APFE031253535.1:171405-193384 GCA_000404065.3 Pinus taeda | reverse complement strand
CCTTGGAAATGGAGAAAGTCAGCATTTCCAAACTGCCTGAAATACTCTAGGGCAAAGAGTCTCATGGGGACATATTTTGGCAGCCTATAAGGATTTAGCTCACAGCCATATACTCTGATTACTGTATGGTGTTGGTAAAAGTACCAATCACCGATGCTGTATGCCTTTGAGAGCTGAAGGATTCTCTGCAATTCTTCTGTCAATCTTGGGGGAGGGGCACCCAACAACAAGGTCATAGCCGGATGAATGAATAAATCAATAAATTGACAATAGGTGTATGGTGAATAAGGCAGAAGATGATAGACTGCAGTCCAAAACACAACCGACCTAGGGCGTCCCTGGTTGTCTAGCTTCTTTAGAGGGATGGGGAAGGCATCAGGCTGATAGAATAAGAATAGATGATAGATGTACCTGGTGTATTTAAACACCTTCTCCCTCTCCAGATTCATAAATTGCTCATGAATCTTATTGGCAGTGTAAGTGGCAAAGTCATAATGCACAGCAGGAGGCATCCCTAGGGAGAAAATGGACAGCATTGCTATGATTGTTTCGTCCACATCCTCATATGTCCCATAACCCCAGATGTAACTGATCAAATCTACAATCATTTTCCCCAGCTCATTGAGATATGGATATGGTATGGGAAGGGAAGCAGTCATAGATTGATATTCAGGCTGAAAAAACAACTGGTTAACCCTGGAAATCTGATCCCTGGACAAGCTGTCCCCTTTTTTTATCAGGTCCTGGAGGGAGAGAGGAGTAAGGGGCTTGGTAGTATGAAAGTGCAGCATTTCATTAATAGTCTCAGGGGTGATTTGGAATAGTACTAAGCCTGAGGGGCTGAGGACAGCTCTTTGGCCGGGATCATAACTTGACATGCATTGTTTTATGAAGTCTGGCAGCACATTAACTTGAGGGAGGTTGTAGATGAGTATATGGGAATCCCAAATTCCCAAGGTGTCAGTCCCACTAAGATGTTGGGCCTTGAATTCATTCATCAGCTGAATATTGAACTTAGCTGTCATGGGCATTGAGTCTAACATCCGGTAATCTTTGTCAACTAGGGCTTTCCACTCTAGCTCTCTATGTGGGGCATTCAGAGGTTGAATATTTAGGACTATTGGTGGCGTCTCCATGGCTAAGTAGTGGTTATGACTTGGTGTTGAACTGGTTTCAGCGGGCAGGAAACCATAGAGGGTTAATTTTACAGAAGCAACAGGGTAATGAGGTGCGATAATAGGCAGAATGCTTAGCAAGAGTAATTTTGATAGTTTGCAGGAGTAGGCAACTCAGTTTCCCTGGTGAATTATGTTGTTTTAGGTTTAGAGTCCACGAATGCGCTGACACAATGGGAATTCGGGGAAGGGTAGATATATATAGGTTCAGCAGGTGAATTTAGACCCTGCAACTATGGGGAATGCTAGTTTATCCAGGAATTAACAGAAAAAACAGGTTTGTTTCACTCTTATGAGTTCAGTTTAGGAGAAACATGGACATAACTTAGCTCTGAAAGGATGCACTGGGTAAATACCTGGTGAATTGCCGATAATGGTGACAAGTGCAGGTGGGTTGTAGGCGGCAGCGCTCTTCAATATGATTTCAGTAGGTTGGCGGCAGTGGACGTAATTCTCATGCAGAGGAGAGTTGGTTCTTTCAGTGAGAGAAATGAGAAAAATGTGAAAAAAACGGCTAAATATAGAATTTTGGCTCATTGGCACGCTTTTTGGATGACGTCAGCATGACATCATCAGGTGGGGTCAGGGTCGGTTGACGTCAGCATGACGTCATCGGGTGACGTGGCAGTCTGTGAGTGGTCCACTGGGATTGCACAGGTGGTGGCCACGTCGAAGCTCGGGTGGTCGGGGATGCTGACAGGGCGCCAAGCGGACGTGACGTGGGCGGGTCGTGGCGCTGGCGTGGGCAGGTGGTTTAACAAAGTGGTAAGCAGGTTTTCTCGGAGCACCCTCTATATGGTCGCAGTTTTGTCAGAGGGTGCTCTGAGAGAGTCTAGGGGGTGACGCGTAGCGGAGGCCTGACGTCACCCTCTGACAGTTTCTCGGAGCGTATCCTTCAGACGCTGATGCCCGTCCAATGCGATGCGGGCCGTCGGATGGGAGGGCCCAGATCCGACGGTTGACGGAGCGATAAGGTGCGCGGGTGATATTTGAGGCGAGGAGAATTAAATATTATTTTCTTTCGAAAATCGCGCTCGGCGGAAACTTTGGAAAAGTGGGTTTTCCGGGTTGTTTTCAGCATATGCAGGTTAATTGGGTTTTGCAAAGGTTTATAGTCAAAAAGCAGGTTTAAGGCTATTAACCCGAGCAAATCTCGGATTAATCCCTAAGATTAATTTTTGGCGCTCTGTGGGTTGCACTCAAATGTTTTTCAGCGCATGAAAACCTTCAAAATCACAGCTAGAGCTATAATGCTCGGGGGCGGGGATACTTATATTTTTTGGGTTTTTTGCAATTTTTACATAGTAATAGGGGAATAGGGGTATGGGGAGTTAGATAGTAATAAGTTAGTAGTTAATATGAATGAAAGAGGTGGATGGGGGGGAATACTGAGTCTGTATGAAATTGACTTAGTCTTTTAGGAAGTAGATCAAAATGAAAATAATTTTGCACAAGGAATGTAGCTATTAAAGAAACTAGAGCCAACAAAATACTTGGATCTTCTTTGTGAAGTTGGGTGGCATAGGAATGTTAGTCATGAAGAAGATGGGGAAAACTGGAAGTTAGACATGCTTCATTTGTTGTAAGACTACTGTGAACAGAACATCTGCACTGGCATCCTGTTTTTACCTTTCCTTTAGGCCAGTGAAATATTACAAACCATGCTTTCTGCAACCCCGTCTACCTACCCACTCTATTGCCTAGAATTTTTTGTTACTCCAAGGAGGGTGCACTTAGATTTGCAAACCCTTTTGTGCCTTTTTCTTAGCCTTTGGCTTTCTTTTGATTTTCTATCTAAAGCTACCCTTATTGCTTCCAAGGCCCCAGATTAAGCAGTTGGGAACCTTCTTTCACTACCTATCTACTTTACCTGCCAAGATTGAGCTGTTTGGACAGGTTTCTTTCTCTAATCTACAACAAAAATTGAAACATGGCATGACCCAGCTTAGGCTGTTGGATCACCCTTCCAGAAGTAGGGCAGCACTAACCAAACAAGTATTTTTCTTCCACAAGAATATGAGATATTTGCATCACCAAAGTAGATGATATTGGCACTTCCCTTGCCAATCATGAAAAATGAAACCTATTGGTATAGGTAGCTAACAGTGGCTCCACTTGGGGATGGTTTTTCTTTGAAAGACCAAGAACAGCGGGTCAGAATGCCTTGGCCCTTGACTGCTCCTATCAAAAACTTGAAAAATTTCTCTTTGTACTTCAAAACTAGATATTATCACCTATGTGGAATTTCTAGAATATAAAGCCTCTTTTTTGCTTATTTACAACAGTATTTTAAACTAAACTATTAGCAAGTTGAAAGAAAATATATACAACTAATTATGTACATGAGTAAAGACCCTGCTATATGCATGGAAAGTAGTCAAAATAATGTTTCAACATCCTGCCATTGACAGGACCTTCATTTAAGTCAGTTTCATCCAAATTTTTTAGGAAGTAGGTGTTGTTTCCTTGGACTGCTTGGATAATAAATGGTCCTCTCCAAAGAGAATCAAACTTTCCATGTTTCCCTTTATCTTCCCTTCTTGAGTCCCACTTGAGGACTTTGTCACCTGTGCTGAAGTCTCCAGCTTTAGTCTTTCTATCAAAAGCTTTCTTTAACTCTTCTTGGAGAACTTGTACTCTGCTGTAAACTTGGTCCCTGGTTTGTTGCAAACATATTATCTGATTGACCCTTCTTTGCATGTCATTTGGCTCAGCTTGACTTTCTTGAAGAAGTTTCATAACAGGAATCCCTAGTGATGAAGGAAATTTGGCTTCCAATCCATAGACTAACTCATATGGGCTGACACCAATGGATCTCTTGGTTGTTAGTCTATCTGCCCATAAGGCATTCACAAGTTTCTTATGCCAATTCTTCTTATTCTCTTCCAACACCTTCTTGATGATGTTTATTAGACTTTTATTTGATGATTCAGCTAGGCCATTGCCTTGAGGGTAGTATGCGGTGGAATGACCCAAGGTGATATGAAATTTGTGGCAGAAATTCACCATTTTCTTGGATCTGAAAGCAGTAGCGTTGTCTGTTATTATCTTGTTGGGACAACCAAATCTAGACAATATGTTGTTCTCCAAAAACTGAATGATTACTGAATCATTTTCCTGTCTACAAGGGATGGCCTCAATCCATTTGGTGAAGTAGTTTGTGGCTGTGAGGATCCATCTGTGCTGGCCTGAGGATGAGGGATGAATTTCCCCAATGAAATCCAAACCCCTTTGCTGAAAAGGTCTTTCTGTTGCAATAGGCCTCAAAGGGAGTGGTAGTAACTTTCTCTTTCCCTAAAATATTTGACACTTATGGCATGAGGTGGTGAAAATTTTTACATCAGGGAACAAAGTGGGCCAATAGTAACCAGCCCTTAGTATTTTATCCATAGTGGACTTCCAATACAAATGTCCACCACAATCACCTGCATGAAATTCCTTTATGACATTGTTAGCCTCATCTTCAATTAAGCAGTTTAGCAATATACCCTCATGGATTTTCCAAAGCAAGTTGCCATCCATGACACAAAATCTTGAGGCTTTCATTTTTAAGAAACTACATTTAGTTCTGGACAATCCTGGGGGAGCACACAGGTTTTACAATATATAACAGATATCAGAATACCACAGAGATTGTTCAAAGGCTACATTGATCTTTGGAGTCGCCAGCTTCGGTTCACTGTCCAGTTGGTTGATGTCCAAGGCTTGGAAATTTGTTTCAGACATTAATTTAGCCAAACCTTGCCCTTTTATCAATTTTGTAGGTTTTATTTCAATGTCAAATTCTAAGATGTTGGCAATCCATTTTCCTCTTCTGCCCTCCAAATTCTCTTGAGTGAGTATATCTTTGACAATGGGACTTGGTACATAAGCTATAACATGGGAGTATAGGATATAGATTCTAAAGTCTTTGATGGCTTTGACCAAGGCATATGCTTGCTTTTCCATGATCTGGTATTTTAGGGGCGAATCTCTGAGAGCTCTACTAAAGAATGCAATAGGTCTCTCATTTCCTTGGTCATCTTTCTGTAATAAGACAACAATAATAGTATGCTGGGAAGCAAAAGAGAAAATGATAAACTCTTTGTCAAATTGAGGATTTGTTAAGACTGGAGTTTGGGTAAAGGCCAACTTTATTCCTTCAAAAGTTTGATTTGCTTCTACTGTCCATTTCAATTTTGAATCCTTTTTCAGCATGTTATTTAGTAATCTGCTTAATTCTGCCATATTTGGGATGAATCTTCTGAGGAATTTGATCTTCCTCAGGAATGCTTGTAATTCTTTGATGTTTCTTGGGTGGGGCATTTGCAAGATGGCCTGTATTCTGTCTAGGTCAATCCTTATGCCATCCTTTGAAATGATATGACCTAATAACTTACCTTCTGCCAGTCCAAACAAGGATTTCTTGGGATTTAAGGAAATTCCATATTTCCTGCAAGTTGTGAATATCTGCCTCAGATGTTTTAAATGTTCCTGGTCAGACTTTGAGAAAGGTGTGAGGTCGTCTAAGTAGATGACAAGGAAATCATGGATTTCTTTGGAAAAGGCAATATCCATTTCCCTTTGAAAGGTAGCTCCTGCATTTTTCAACCCAAAAGGCATTTTAACATATTTGAAGGTTCCCCATGGGGTTGTAAATGTTGTTTTGTCCTGATCATCAGGGTGGACTAGGATCTGGTTGAAGCCTGAGAAACCATCAAGTAAAGAAATTCTTGATGCCGCCACTACTCTTTGCAGGATGTGATCCATCTTGGGTAAGGGGTAATTATCTTTTAGGGACACTTGATTCAAGTTCCTAAGATCAACACAAAGCCTTATTTCACCGGTTTTCTTTCTTGTAGGGACCAAATTTGAGATCCATTCTGAGAATATGATTGGTGCTATTATGTCAGCTTTAAACATTTTTTGTACCTCTTTTTCAATTGAGGGGAGAAGCATAGGGTTGATCCTCCTCAATTTCTGTTTAAAAGGTTTCTGATTTGGCTTAAGGGGGATTGTATGTTGAATGATGGAGGTATCATAGGATTTTAAATCCTCATAACTCCATGCAAAGACATCTTGGAATTCTTTAAAGAGGTCAATGTATTTAGGCTTTTGATCAGGTGGTAGAGATGCAGACAATTTAATTATCTTGGGTTTTTCAATAGTTCCAATGTTGCACTCTTCAATGTTAGTATTAAGGGGTTGCAATTTTGGTTTTCTAGGGACATCATTTGAGTCAAAAATGTCCTCTAATGGAGTTAGGCCTATTGGAAGAAAATTGTCTTTCCATCGTATAACTTCAGCTTCAGTATGAGCTATTTCCTCATAATGAACTTGTTCAAGTTCTTGTATATTCTCCTGGTCAAAGTTTGTTGGACAAAGCATTTGATTTGTTGTTTTATGTGAGATATCTGTGTGGTATTGTTCAAATAGTGTTTGTGAATCACTTGCAGCCTCTGTATCAATGCGTAGTCCTGCAAATTCTTGTTGTAGAGTCAAGAAATTGTTTATTTGTTTGTCGTCCTCAAACACTTGCCAATCCTTGACATTGTTTGGGACAGAAGGTCTGTGTTTTACCTCAGCTGCAAAGAAATGCTGGGGTTCAAAAGGTAGCTTGCACGTGCTTGCAAATGTGGCCAAACTATGAGCATGAAGGTTATGGGTTCTAGGAATTTTGGTTATTTGGAATTCAGTGAAGGAATTCAGGATTTCAGCAGCAGCAGACCTATAAGATCTCAGTCTTTTGTCATTAGTGACAAAGTTTCCTTTTACTTGTTGGATGGTTAGGTCTGAGTCTCCTAGGATTGAAAATTTTATGGCCTGTAAGGATTTTACTAGTTTGAGGCCTAGTAAGAGAGCTTCATATTCAGCCATATTGTTAGTGCACCTGAAGTTTAACCTATAGGCTCGGCCCTCTGCATGATTGTTTTGTTTGTTATGTATCCAAACCCCTGCCCCTGCCCCAAATTTGTTGACTGATCCATCAAATTCAAGGAACTAGAGGACTTCTTGATTTAGGGATGGGTTGTCAACTGTAGTGGGACTTGGCATCAGCAATTTGAGATCTTTGCTTACCTTTGGTTTGTCCTTTTGAACAATTTTGTTTGTTGACTCCTTAACCAATATTTCTTGATCAGGAGTTTCTTGATTTATATGCTGATCTTGTTTAATTGTCTGGATTTCTTCATCATTTGTGGGACCTGTATTGTCATTGAAGAGAATATAGGAGTCTATGTCAGAATGAATGGCATATATGGGAAAGTTTTGAGGCTTGTCTTCACTGCTGACCGTGTATTTCATTAGTGACTCTCTATATAGCCTCTTAGGTTGACCAAAGACTAAGATGGTGGCATATGACATGTCTAATTGCAGGGAACCTTGGAGTTTAGCCCCCCATGATCTTGATAACAACATTCCATATTTTGGTGGGATATCAGACACTACCACATCCATTAGAATTGTTTTGTTTGGGTACTGGACCAGTGACACACAAAGATCCTTTATTAAGCCTAAACATTTTACTTGGATGGAGTCAAATGAAAATAGGTCCTTATAAGGTCTTGTAATGTCCAGTTTGAGCCTCTCCATCACTGATTTAGGCATGAGATTATGAGAGGCGCCTGAATCAAACATTGCATTATGTAGTATCTTGTCATGAACATGCAAGCTGACATAGAAAGGTAAGATTCCTGTAACTGCTGTCTTTCCATCAACCTCTGGACCGAAAAGCAATTCTGGGGTATCATCTAACACATTGACATTATCTTTATTACGAGTAAGTTGAAGAGAGTTCTTGATTTGTTGTTTGTATATGTCATGCTTGGCTAATTCTGAAAGAGGAATAGCTATCTTCAATTTGCCAATTTCAGCTTCTAGGTCAAAAGGTCTTTTAGTTTGGATCTTTGTATTGTAGGTGACAATCTTTTCCTTGTTTATTGAGTTTTCCTCTTGATTCTTGTCTTGTTCTTGAGACTTATCCTTTTTACTCATATCTTGATGAGTAGTATATGGATTAGGCTGCAAAGGTGGCGCAGCCATTGGCTTTTGTTTTGAGGGGAATAATTCAGTTATTTCTTCAACGGTTATTTCATTTGTAACTGAATCAGTTTTGTCCTGTGGTTCTGTAACTATGGCTTTTTTAGGCTGCAGGCTATCGTTTTCTTTTTCAGGCTTTGTTACATTTATAGTTCTGCTTCTTAATTTGTATTGCTTGTGAACTTCATAAACAGCTGTGTCATAACCTTGTTTAAAGTCAAATGACTCACCTAATTTGGTTTGGAAGTGTTTAATGTCATCCTCCTCGTGATCTTCATGACTCAGGAAAAGTTGTTGCTCATCATTTAGGCCCATTAGGTTAATGTGGGTGTCATCTACTTGCTCATTTGAAGTGGATGCTTCAGTATAGTTTTCCTGGAAAGGAGGCCTGATCTCTAGATCAGAACTAGTCTTGCCAACGTTTGGGTTTTGATTTCTCCTTAAATTTGGGTTCCTGATAGGGTTATTTTGTGGTGCTTCCCATGATGAATTTCTCTCCACAGATTCTACTCTGTCACCCAACCTCTTCATACTAGTGAGTATTGCATCCAATTTCTGGTCAAAGGCTGAGGGTTCCTCTTTGAAGGTGACTCTTTTTTCCAATCTTGCCCTGTTCCTCTTGGCAAATAGGTTAGCCTCAACTGTGACAGTGACCTTTTGTGCATCTTCAAGGGTTTCAGGGGCTCTTTCCTTCAACTGATATGCCATGTCAGGGTCAAAACCATCAGGTAATTTGTATAGTGCTAAATCAGGGGGAGGTCTTAAATTCTGGGGTATTGCGTTGTATACATTATTGAATCTTGCACAATACTCCAAAACGGTCTCCTGAGGACCTTCGTTTGATTGTATCATATTCACCTAGTATGTGCAAGGGATCTTTCTTCTTTTCCCATCTATTAGTAAATGCATGGTAAAGCTCATCAGGGGTTGTTATTGTATTAGCAGTGAGTGACCTAAACCAGGTTCTTACATCCCCTGTGAGGCTCTGAACAAAAATTCTCATCCTTACACTGTCATCATCAATTTCATAGTTTTCAAAATGATCTTGCATCCTTCTAGCATGCTGAATGGCAGTGAAAGGGCCGGTGGAGTCAAAGTATGAGATTTTGGATTGGTAGTCATGAGGTAGAGCTGCAGCATTAGCAGGTAGCTGCAGGGGTGCATATCTATTGGCCATATTTGTAGGGTTTATAGGGTTAACCTGGACAACAGGGACTACTGGGACAGTGGGGGTACTAGGTATGACAGAGATTGCAGTGTTGGTCAAGGGAACATGTGAAGTGAATGAAGGTGTAAAAGGAGGGCTTTGAGATGTAGATGGTGAACTAGGGGAACCAGGGGTAGACCGGAATAAAACCTTGATTGGAGTGAGAACGGGGTTAAGGTGGACTGTCTCAGGGCTCAAGTAAGAAGGATTCTCCTGTTTTTGCTGCTTCCTAATGTTTTTATGGATTGTGTTAGGATTTTCAAAAACAGCTGGTGGGTTAGGGTCAGGATTGGACCTTGTATACCGCTGATTCCTCTTGGGAGCCAGCTTCTGAATTTTTTTTTGAGTATTTTTAGAGTTTTCTTGTATCTATAAGGACCAGATAAGATTTTGAAATGGTTGTGTATGTCCTAAAGCTAGTATGAAGATAGACTGAAGCAACTTTTATGTAAACTTGTTAATGTAAAACAGAAACAGTTTTTGAAGGCTTCCTGGCTAACTTTCAGGCTTCACCTATAGCTTTAGGGAATATACAGAAATTGGAAAATCCTGAGGTTTTCCCCAGTGGAGTCGCCATTTATGTTAACACCCAGGTTGTTCCCTATGACTCCCAAGAGAATACGGCCGGGGTAACCACTAACCAACCTTTGGATTATAGATCCAAGCCTATCTATAATCAGAGAGGGCTCTCTCTTTAAGCTTCAGCTATGCTTTGTGAGTATCTTGGGCTAGTTTAAAGTTTCAGTTTCCTGTTTGAGATTTTAGTTGATGAAATTTTGTTGTAAGAAGGGCATGAAGAGTCCAGAAGATGTTAATCCATTGGGCATATGGAGTCAGAAAGTGAGATAGTTCTGGTGCCTGTGATGGAGAAAGTTTTTCTGCAAGGCTAGATGGCTATTGTTGATATAATTTCCAATTTCGTGAGTGAAACAATGAGATATGGGGTTACCGACAATGTGATATCAATTTGAACGACAATCTCTACTTAGTAGCATAAATGAATTACCAAATAGTGACTGTGAGATATTCAGAGCTTATTGGAGCAATTAAAAATTCCAATTTAAACAGCTGAAAGTTATGAAAAACATTTATAGTGAAGTTAGATTGAGATCAGGGTGTCTCCATGGACAAATCCTGAGCTATTCTTTTTCTTTCTTTCCTAGATTCAGAACAACATGTGAGAGGGATGAGTTTAAAAAAAATAACAGAAAAATTAACAGAGATAGAGAAACACTTATTATATCAAGTCATAGCACTAGAATCCTGTAGCATTCAATGGTTCCAATCACAACATGCACCAGTCAGACTCAGTTCCTGTAAAACTCCAAGCTTTATTTATAACATCCTTATGAAAATTACAGTCGAGTTCTCAGTTCTTCATAAGAGAAACAACCAAAAACAATAATACACCAACCCCTTGGAAGTGTATGCGAGGGGGAATATATACAATAGGTTTTACAAAATATATGAATGCTGAGTCATTTGATACATTAACTGTGCTCACCAACTTTTACAAATATCAGATAAGAAAGTTATTGCTAGTCTGAGTGTAAGATAAATGGTCTTTAATGCTGTCAGGCCTCTTCTTGACCTTTGGAAGAGAGTGAGTCGGTTGAGCGTTTCTGCTTTAATGCTGAATGATGTGAATGATGTGTCTTTACGCTTTGTCATGCTGAAGCTTTTCTCGGCCCTACTACCTGTGGCTGTCATTGCTGCTTTTGGTGGTTGAATCTTCATACTGAGGTGGCTCATTCCACCTTTCTGTCATAGTATGTGTATCACACTTTCTGAATATGATGACTTATATATTTTGATGACAAAATTTAGATGAAGCCTCTTGTTTATAATAATAATTATATCATGGAGGCCCACCAATCTTTCGTAGGCAATTGATGCCTCAAAATTGCCTCCATGGTCTCATCTGCCTCTGTGTATTTGTAGAAATTCGGAGGCGTTTCAAACAGATGGTTAATCTCATTCATAATAAAAAACAGATTCTCTATTCTGTCATAGAGACTTTGCCCAGATGCTGGCCTTGTTTCCTGTGAGCTGCTTGATCCTTGGCTGATTTGATTAGTGGCAAATGTATTCACCCTCTTTGCATAAACTTCATGTGATAGAAGTTTTCCTGCATTGTTGAGTAAGCTGGGGAGACCTCTGCCCTGTAATGCAGCAAATTTGTCCATGAACCTGTTTACCTCTGTTCGCATATCTTGGCTCCTTCTGTCCAATGTCTGTACCAGGCTTTTCAGTGTGAGGACTCTTTTAACTAGCTGGATAGTCTCCGTTCTGCTGGAGATCCCAATTGCTGCCAGCTGAGGGCTTGTCCGGTTATTGAGCACATTAATCAATCTGTTGGCTACCTCAGGCATACTACCTAGGGATGCCCTTGCTCTATGCACTTCCCTTTGTGCTTTTCCTATGAGCTCCATTTGCTCATGAATGGTTTCAATGTATTGCCATTGGTTCGTTATTGATTGGCCAATGTGGGTCCACAAAACTCTTCTGATCTCACCCACCACTTTGTCAAGGGTGAGCTCCTTCTCCAGCTCTTTTATTCTTTCCTTGAGAGTTTTTATTTCTCTCCCTTTCTCAGCCACATTCTGCTTTGATTTATCATATTTTTCATTTAGCTTGGCAAACTCATCCTTGGCTCCATTCAGTTCTGTCATCTGGGCCTCTAGGGCCTGGACCTCATTTAACAATTTTTGCATGTCAAGGCTTGGAGCGTGCTCTGTAGACGCTGCTGCTATTGATGTTGATGGTGGTGCTGTTGCTGCTTCTGTGGGAGGAGGAGTGATCTTTGGAGGCTCCTCAAGGTTAATAACCTCTGGAGGGGGCTGAGAAGTCTGGCCTCCCTCTTTCTGCTGTAGGGCTGCTTGTAGTGCAGCCTCAGTGTCTTACAACCTCCCTTCTGTCTGCACTAGTTGCTTGTGCAGTGCTACCAGCAATGTAGCTATCTCTTGTTCTTGCTTCTGCTAAGCAACCTCATCTGTTTGGGGGTGAATGGTTGCTGGGAGCTTCACGTTCTTTCTCAGGGCTGCCAAGTCTGCGTCCCTTATCTTCAGTAGTGATTGTATGGCTTTGGGATCCTTGGGGTCATACCCCAGCTCTATAATTATATCTTCCAAAGACTTGATCCTGTTGTCTTTGGCCAAGGAAGATGCTTTCTCCAACTCCAGTTGGGCAACTGTATTATTTAGGCTGTTTTCCAGTCTTTTTGCCAACATTGTTTTGTCTGCCAATGTTGCATAGACCATTTCACCCGTTTGCTTATGAAGATCTATTTGGTCCATGGGGTGAATGTATTTTTCCAGAACCTCCAGGTTGGTTCTTATGTAGTCTGCAGCTGACTGTGGCTGCACCGTGGTAGGCATGAAATGACTCATGGTCATTTTTCCTTCTGAGATGTCATATGCTGACATCAGCCTCTGTTGATTTGTGGGGGCCATCTTTAGTAACTGATTGTAGATTTGGAGCCTGAGTGGCTCATTTCTCCTCTTGATATTGGTGAATTTTTGCTTGATGCTTACCTCGGGTCTCTTTTGATGGCTTGAGGAGCTGACCTCTCCTCCAAGATTTCTCTCTTGTTCCTGCTGAAAGGAACTAGCTGACACCTCCATGCTTGGTGGGCCCATTATCAATGATTGCCCCATAGGCATTTCTTCTTCAGAGAGGGGATTTAATCTCTGCCTTTTCTCCCCTTGATTTGTCGACGTTGCAAGGGGAGTCTCCTACTCTTTGTCCCTCTTCTTTCCTTTTTCCACCTTTTGTGGAGTTTGGAGCACTGAGGTCTCCACTGTCTTCTCTTGCCCAGTAGGCATGTTCTGTTGAGCCTGTTGCTCAGTAGGTGTTGGGGCCTCAGCCATTTGTTCTTGCTGCATAGGCTGCCCCTCTTCTTCAGGCTCTTCTTGCTGTTCTTGTTGCTGTTCAACCTCCTTTTCTACTTGCTGCTCTATTTGTTGCTGTGTTCTAGGAGGTGATTGTTCCTGCTCCACCTGTTTGCCCTTATCTTTATTCGTTTCCTATTGGGCAATTTCTGCTACTTGCTGGTGGGCTGTGGATGATGAGGCAGCTGCTCCAATTTGCCTTTGATATGAGGAAGAAATCTGCCCACAAGATTCCAAGTCAGCCTCTTTCTCAAGTTTGCTTGTTTCTCTTCTTAGCATTTCTTCTTGACGAATTGGCTCTTCTAAGGTGCCTTCTTTCCAGCTTAGGGCATTGGCATACTTCTCAACATGAGGTAGATTCACATGAACATATCCCCACAATTTATACTTTATTCTCCTAAGGGAAATGATGTGATTAGGGTCATAGGGCACCCACTTGAAACTGGTTTGAAGTCTGAGGGCCTCTAGCATCCTATCAACTTCCTTCCATCCTTCCTCCTTCTTATTGTACAAGAAGGGGACCAGCTGATTCTTCACCTTTAGTTGCACCTTCTTGTTTCTGCTTTGGAAATGGACAAAGTCAGCATTTCCAAACTGCCTGAAATACTCTAGGGAAAAGAGTCTCATAGGTACATATTTTGGCAGCCTGTAGGGATTTAGCTCACAGACATATACTCTGATTACTGTATGGTGTTGGTAGAAGTACCAATCACCAATGTTGTATGCCTTTGAGAGTTGAAGGATTCTTTGAATTTCATCTGTCAATCTTGGGGGAGGGGCACCCAACAACAAGGTCATAGCTGGATGAATGAACAGATCAATAAATTCACAGTAGGTGTAGGGTGAATAAGGCAGAAGATGGCAAACTGAAGTACAAAATACAACCGACCTTGGGCGTCCCTGGGCATCTAGCTTCTTTAGAGGGACAGGGAAGGCATCAGGCTGATAGAATAAGAACACATGATATATGTACCTGGTGTATTTAAACACCTTTTCCCTCTCTAGATTCATAAATTGCTCATGAATCTTATTGGCAATGAAAGTAGCAAAGTCATAATGTACAGTAGGAGGCATCCTCGGGGAAAAAATGGACAGCATTGCTAGGATGGTTTCATCCACATCCTCATATGTCCCATAACCCAGGATGTAACTGAGCAAATCTACCATCATTTTTCCCAGCTCATTAATATATGGATATGCTATGGGAAGGGGAGCGGTCATAGATTGATACTCAGGCTGAATAAACAATTGATTAACCCTGGAAATCTGATCCCTGGACAAGTTGCCCCCTTTTGTTATCAGGTCCTGGAGGGAGAGAGGAGTTAGGGGCTTTGTAGTATGAAAGTGGAACATTTCACTGATAGCCTCAGGGGTGATATGGAATAATACTGAGCCTGAGGGGCTGAGGACAACTCTCTGACCAGGGTCATAACTTGACATGCATTGTTTTATCAAGTCTGGTAGGACATTGACTTGAGGGAGGTTATAAATGGGTATGTGGGAATCCCAAATTCCCAAGGTGTCAGCCCCACTGAGATGTTGGGCCTTTAATTCATTCATCAGGTGAATATTAAACTTGGTTGTCATGGGCATGGAGTCTAACATCTGGTAATCTTTATCACCTAGGACTTTCCACTCCAGCTCTCTGTGTGGGGCATTCAGAGGTTGAATATTTAGGACTATTGGTGTCTCCATGGCTAAGCAGTGGTTATGACTTGGTGCTGAACTGGTTTAAGTGGGCAGGAGACCACCGAGGGTTAATTTTGCAGAGGTAAAAGGGTAATGAGGTGTGATAATGGTGCAGAATGCTTAACAAGAGTAATTTGATAGATTGCAGGAGTAGGCAACTCAGCTTTCCTGGTGAATTATGTTGTTTTAGGTTTACAGTCCACGAATGCGCGGAAAAAATGGGAATTTGGGGAAGGGTAGATATATATGGGTTCAGTAGGTGAAATTAGACCCTGCAATTGTGGGGAATGTTAGTTTTTCCGAGAATTTAATGGTAAAAATTGGTTTGTTTTACTCTTGCGAATTCAGTTTTGGAGAAACATGGACGTAACTTAGCTCTGAAAGGATGCTCTGGGTAAATACCTGGTGAATTGCCGGTAATGGTGACAAGTACAGGTGGGTTGGCAGCGCTCTTCAGGTCAATTTCAGCAGGTTGGCGGTAGTGGACGTAATTCTCATGCAGAGGAGAGATAGTTCTTTCAGTGAAAAATGAGAAAAATGTGAAAAAACAGCTAAATATGGACTTTTGGCTCATTTTCGCGCTTTTTGGATGATGTCAGCATGATGTCATCAAGTGGGGTCAGGGTCGGGTGATGTCAGCATGACGTCATCGGGTGATGTGGCAGCCTGTGAGTGGTCCATGGGGATTGCATGGGTGGCAGACACACAAGAGCGCTGGCGGTTGGGGGTGCTGACAGGGCGCCAAGCGGAAGTGATGTGGGCGGGCCGTGGCGATGGCGTGGGCAGGCGGTTTAGCAGAGTGGTAAGCGGGTTTTCTCGAACCGCCCTCTATACGGTCGCGGTATTGTCAGAGGGCGCTCCGAGAGACTCCAGGGGGCGACGCGTGGCGGAGGCCTGACGTCACCCTCTGACAGTTTCTCGGAAGGTAACTTTCGGGCGCTGATGCCCGTCCGATATGATGTGGGCCGTCGGATGGGAGGGCCCAGATCCGACGGTCGACGGAACGATAAGGTGCACAGGCAATATTTGACTGTGGAGAGAATAAAATATTATTTTCTTTTGAAATTCGCGCCTGGCGGAGACTTTGGAAAAGTGGGTTTTCTGGGTTGTTTCAACATTTGCGGGTTGAATGGGTTTTTTGCAAAGGTTTATTAACAAAGTGGGTTTTAAGGCTATTAACCCGAGCAAATCTCGGATTAATTCCTAGGATTAATTCTTCAGCGCTCTGTGGGTTGCGCTCAAATGTTTTTTAGCGCATGAAGACCTTCAGAGTCATATATAGAGCTATAATGGTCGGGGAAGGGGATACATAGATTTTTGGGTTTTTTCCAAGTTTTACGTAGTAATAGGGGAATAGGGGGTATAGGGAGTTAGACAGTAATAAGTTAGTAGTTAATATGAATGAAAGAGGTGGATGGGGGGGAATACTAAGTTTGTATGAATATTAACTTAGTCCTTTAGGAAGTAGATCAAAATGAAAAGAATTTTGCACAAGAAATGTGGCTATTAAAGAAACTAGAACCAAAAAAATACTTTGATTTTCTTTGTGAAGCTGGGTGGCATAGGGATGTTAGTCATGAAGGTGATGGGGAAAAATGGAAGTTAGACATGCTTCATTAAGTTGTTGTAACACTGCTGTGAATAGGACATCTGTACTGGCATCATGTTTTTACCTTTCCTTTAGGCTAGTGAAATGCCACAAACCATGCTTTCTGCAACCCCATCTACCTACCCACTCTATTGCCTAGCATTTTTTGTTAC
This sequence comes from Pinus taeda, assembly GCA_000404065.3. Taxonomy (NCBI): domain Eukaryota; kingdom Viridiplantae; phylum Streptophyta; class Pinopsida; order Pinales; family Pinaceae; genus Pinus; species Pinus taeda. Next base: position 176,645 of record APFE031253535.1, on the reverse strand, counting down.
TCCAAGGAGGGTGCACTTAGATTTGCAAACCCTTTTGTGCCTTTTTCTTTTCCTTTGGCTTTCTTTTGATTTTCTATCTAAAGCTACCCTTATTGCTTCCAAAGCCCCAGATTAAGTAGTTGGGAACCTTCTTTCACTACCTATCTACTTTACCTGCCAAAATTGAGCTGTTTGGACAGGTTTCTTTCTCTAATCTACAGAAAAAATTGAAACATGGCATGACCCATCTTAGGCTGTTGGATCACCCATCCAGAATTAGGGCAGCATAAATCAAAAAAGTATATTTCTTCCACAAGAATATGATATCTTTGCATCACCAAAGTAGATCATATTGGCACTTCCCTTGCCAATCATGAAAAATGAAACCTATTGGTATAGGTAGCTAACAGTTTCAAATTGGTATCAATTTAAAGTTCTATTTCAAAAAGGCCCGAATAAAAGAAAACATTATTAAAAGGCCTTTTCAATAAAACCAAACAAAAAACCCCAACGTAAAATGATTTATCTTTATCATTGCGATAAAGCAATCGCAAGATCGCATATCGCAATGACAAAGAGAGAACAACTTAAAGGACATCTTGATTTTCGCCGATGCAAAATCGCTATCGAATATCGGCAAAGCATAAAGTAACATAATTAACAACCCTTGCTCTGATGCGATGTGAAATCGGAAATCGGCAATCGGCAATGTGTGACAATACTTAAAGTGCAAATAAGCTCCCCCCTCGCCCAATGCGATGCGATATCGCTATCGGCGATCGGTGACTCACCATGCCCACATTCTAAATGGCCCTACTCGCTACTCCCGATGCGATGCGATATCGCTATTGCCGATTGGGGATTCCAAATGAAACCAAAGCAATAACTTAGGATTTCCCCGATGCCCAATTGCGAAAAGGGTAAAAAGCGCAGTTTTCAAAGTAAAAGTCGTAAAGGCAGCTTAATATGATTTATTCGTAATAAAGGCAATATCCTTTGAAAAGCCGCTCATCCGTGTTCAAACCGCTAAATTTCCCAAGGCATGCTTCAAATAAATCATTCAACCATTAACCGAAACGATTGGTATTAATGAGATTGACAGGCCATAACGACCATTTAATGAGAACAGTAAGCTTGCGATCTATCCACGGATTTTATCCCAAGGCCACCTTAAGTCAATTGATCGCTATGAATGCATCCAGATATATATACTTCATTTTGTTCAATTCATGTTATTGTTGCCTATGTTACGCCTATCTTTCGCTCTGTGCGGGATTCTTCCACAGAGACAGAATTAAGTGGGATGGGAAAGAAGTCCAAGAAGACTACAATGCCTACTACTTCGCCAGCCGCAAGGCAAGCTGTTGTTGATTCAAGCCGTAAGAACAAAGGGCTTATATCAGATACGACTTGCTTAGGACTTACCAAGGCCACTTGGCAAGGAACATATAATTTGATTGAAGCCGAAGAGCTATAGGTGACCGGGATAGAAATCTCATGCGATAGTACCAGCAAATCTGAGGCCAAGTTAAAAGACTTGGCCAACTCTTTTTTGCACAGAATAGCGGCCCGGGAGAAAATGCTCCCATATATGGATGTGGTAAGGTGGGCAATACAAGAGCTCCCAATTACCAACAGATTGTTTAGCACTACGGACGGGAGGATTTTCGATTCTTTTCGAGCCGAAGATCTAAGGAAAATGTATCACCTATCGGCAGAAGAGAAAAAATATAACGCGGCATTTCTGGAGAAATTTCGGGCAGAGAACGAGACCAAGTCTGAACCAATTCGAGGCTGGAGACAAAATCCAACAAAGCACAAGCATGAATCCTCGGGTCAATTAACAGCGACAAAGATGTTGGAGCATTCATGCTACCCGGAGCTGGAGAAAAACAGAAGATTAATCGCTGGAATCAACAGTTTAACATGGGATTCTTATTGGTTCTTCTTAGTGAAGCCATACAGCCAAAGAGCCGCCTTAAAATGCCTCACAGATGCTGTCGGGTATATCATACCTGACATTCAGGATGCCACCTTCGCTGCCCAATTCAGCTTGCGCCTCAACAGACCGCCAGAAGTGGAGCCGATGCTTGCGATAAGCCAGCTCAGGTTTAAAGGCAAACAACCTGAGTCATGATTCACATCGCCGACTGCTAGATCGCCCCAAGGAGATAGATTGCATTTACTGATGCCAATTTAGTAGGATTTTGTTTCATAGATTTTTTTTAGCTTAGTAGTATTTATAGACCCTTTCATGCATTTAGAAAGGGTCGTAAAGTTTTGTATATGATTTAAACCCTGAAGTTGCACTATTGTACTTCAGGGATATTCTTTTATGAAACTAGACCAATTATTCTTCTGAGTTTAACAAGGAAAGCTTTTATGCAAATGTGCACTAATGTCTTTGTTTAAAAGCATTTCTGTGTTGAAGGAAGAATTGTGAATAGCGATTGATATCTGGGATTGACTAGCAGCTCACATGGTACTATTATCTGCGTCTGTACTCATTCCTGTTATATGAATTGTTATTTAAAAGATCTTGCTATTATCGCTTATATATATATGTGCTTTTCGCAGCGTCCTTTATGCATCCCACTATTGGTTGTTTATAGTATGCTTCTCTTTCAATCGTATATATGTATCGATGATATAAATAGTGAATGCAGTAATTTGTACTAATCGCTTCATTTTGACTATTCATATGGAGTAATCTTTGAATGATTGAATATCTCATGTCTATTTTACAGAGTCATCTATATGCCTGTTAGATAGATAAGGATTATTTAACGCTGCATTCCGAATGAATAAGTTGTTCCCGGGATTAGTATTAGTTTCCCTACTTTTGCCAATAGAATAAGCTAGTCGCCTATCATCAAAAGCAAACTATTCATCATCCATCCATCCCTTTTATTCATTATTGGGAAACTGGTCCCGTTATCTCCAGTCGGAGCCACCATCCTAAACGGAAAAGGAGCTGTACTAAGGTCCGGACCGGGTGGTTATCCCCCAATATTGTTGCAGCGATTTTCGAGGCCTCAACATTTCCAGCGCTAGAAGGAGGGCATTCGCTATGAATGGCGAGTAAGCCAACACCTACAAACCATTCAAAGAGTAATTCACCCTCCACCTCTCCTCGGACATCTCGTTCGCATTCTGAATCTCCAATATCCAGACGAGATGAAGAAGGATCAACCACTACTGCTCAATTACGTTATACTTCAGAACACTTAAGTCCAAAGTCCCCTGAAGTTCAATCCATCATCCAGAAACTTCAAGGCTTCTCAATTTCACCTCCTAGATCTGAAGTATCACAAGGCAGTTAGACTTCGCAATTTCGCTTACCCCCTCACCTTACCAGACTCCAAACCGAAAATCTAGGTACTGAACCACCCGAGTTTCCTTTACCCGAAAGGAAAAGGATTAAAAAGACCACTGAAGGTTCTGGTAGCGAAACCTTTTCTCCATCATCTTCCATTTCATCATCACCTGTGCGAAGTCAAACACCCACTTCACCACTACATATCGTTGTTCACCAAGGGACTTCATCTCAAACATCGCAATCTTTTCAGTCTGTACTTCTACCTTCCCCTCAAGCACCTGGAACACCACAGGCAATCGTTGGTACTCCTAAAATGGCTCAAAGACCATGGAGAAGTCCTGGTGTAGTCACCATGCCTGCACCTTTACATCCTTTACCCGATTACCCCGAAAAATGGCTACCCAAGTTCAATCCAGATGCTGGAACTTCGGCAGAAGAACACATAAACAATTTTGTGTTGTCAGTCAATCTAAAGGGAGTCACTGAAGAAGATGTGGTAGTAAGATTATTTCCCTATTCACTACAAGGATCTGCAAGGTCTTGGTATTTTTCCTTGCCCTCTGGATCCATTACAAGTTGGAATATCTTCCAGGAACAATTTCTCACCAAATACGGCGATGACAGATCTTTGGCTACACTTTTCCATGACCTTTCCAATTTAAGGATCGAGTCAAGAGAACCCATTAAGGAGTTCAACTCCTGATTCAACAAACTCTTGAACAAAATCCCCACCAATGATAAGCCAAGTGAACAAGTTAGAAGCGAGTGGTATATCACTGCCTTACCTTTGAACATAGCCATATTTGTGGATAGGGCTAAACAGCCTACATTGGCTGAAAACATGAAGGAAGCACTCGCCGTGGAAAAAAGTGTAATCGCCTTAGAAAAGAAAACTGCCCTGGAAGAACGAAAATCTAAAAAAGTGTCCTTTAAAGATGACTCGAAGAAAAAGATCACTAAGGATCCATATGATATGGAGGGCCTTCAGAAAGTCCTTAAAACTAGGTTGAACGAAATGGTTGAGATCAAGAAACAAGTATCAGAATCCTCAACGAAGAAACCATATAGGAATTTCAAGAAACCCGAGTCCAAGCCTCCAAATGTTATATCATACGCAGACTCGGATCCTGAGGAAGAAGAAGAGGAAGAAACAGTTACACCACTTGAGGAAGAAGAAGAGGAAGTAGTTGAATGTCACGGGATGTGGGACTTTATACTCCCTAATTCCGATACTGACGCTGAGCAAGAAGCCTTTCCTGTCACTACAAGGAGTAAAGCTACTCCCGAACTTGTTCAAGCTAATCCAAAGAAAAGGAGTGCTGGAACCAATACTGCAAAGGGAAAGGTCCCCGCAAGGAAGCCAGCCGCGAGAGTATCTCAGAATCAGCCATCATCCCCCACTACACCTTCGTCATCTAAGACATTGGTAGTTTCTAATTCGATGGATTATAATATTGTCGATGACATGAAGAAAACTAAGGCAAATATGACCATGTTTGAGCTTAGTAAATTAAAACATCAACAAAAATTACTATTCAAAGAACTTAATGCTGTTCCTTCTTCACCTCTTCCCACCACCAAAGCTGCGAGCGACTCAGGACAACCACCTTCTGGTAGAATTGAGGCAACTGACACAATCCTGATTGGAGATAGATCAAACTCCCATACCCCTCCTTTCCTCTTAACTTATGAAATTTACAACCGAAATCTACACAACTGCTTAATTGATTATGGGGCATCCTCGAATATAATGCCTGCTTCAGTTTGCTCTAAACTGAATATAGAACCCCATAAGTCTTCTATTCACATTGTGCAGTTAGATAGAACTAAGGTTCAAGTTCTAGGGGAAATAAACTCTGTAACGATCAGGTTATCGGCGGATCCACGAATAGTCCAAAGGATTGATATTCTAGTCGCCGATATACCTGAATTCTATGGGTTG
>APFE031253535.1:154884-170707 GCA_000404065.3 Pinus taeda | reverse complement strand
TGACTCACATCGCCGACTGCCAGATCGCCCCTGAGAAATAGATCGCATTTATTGATACCAATTTAGTAGGATTTTGTTCCATAGATATTTTTAGCTTAGTAGTATTTATAGACCCTTTCATGCATTTAGAAAGGGTCGTAAAGTTTTGTATATGACTTAAACCCTGAAGTTGCACTATTGTACTTCAGGGATATTCTTTTATAAAACTGGACCAATTATTCTGAATTTAATGAGGAAGGTTTTTACGCAAATGTGCACTACTGTCATTGTTTAAAAGCATTTCTGTGTTGAAGAAGGAATTTTGAATAGCGATTGATATTTCGGATTGATCTGCAGCTCACATGGTACTATTATCTGTGTCTGTACTCATTTTTGTTATATGAATTGTTGTTTAAATCGCTCTTGCTATTATCGCTTATATATATATATATGTGATTTTCGCAGCATCCTTTATGCATTCCACTATTGGTTGTTTATCGCATGCTTCCCTTTCAATCGTATATATGTATCGATGATATATACAGTGAATGCAGTAATTTGTATTTATTGCTTCATTTTGACTATTCATATGAAGTGATCTTTTAATGATTGAATATCTCTTATTTATTTTACAGAGTCATCTACATGCCTGTTAGATAGATAAAGATTATTTAACGCTGAATTCCGAATGAATAAGTTGTTCCCGGGATTAGTATCAGTTTCCCTATTTTTGTCAATAGAATAAGCTAGTCGCCTATCACTTAAGCAAACTATTCATCACCCATCCATCCCTTTTATTTTATTGCCGGGAAACTGGTCCCTTTATCTCCAGTCGGAGCCACCATCCCAAACCGAAAAGGAGCTGTATTAAGGTCCGGACCGGGTGGTTATCCCCCAATGTTGTTGCAGCGATTTTCGAGGCCTCAACAAGTAGGCACATGGGTAAATAGGGAACTTGGTTGCCTTATATCTCTTCAAGAAAACTAGGAGGAGATAGACACACACCCGCCTCCCCATAGAAATTCTCTCAGAAATAGAAATATGACCAACATTGTTGCTCATCTAGGTCCCATACATATCCCTGACCATTTCTCTCTTCTCCCCAGGATACCTGCTCCTTCCTTTGGTGGGTAGTGGCAAATATTTGGCCTTCCTTCCTTCTTCAAGATACTCTAAGGGTTACTAGGGTGGGGTGGCTCCTACCTTTTCAACCAACCATAAAAATTTCCTCAAAGTGATTCTAGCTCCTTCTACCCACTAGAATAGGGATTTTACCTAATTTCAAGTAACAATTAGGGGTAAGGTCCCCATGTCCTACCATTTAGGAAAAGGGAATAATATTGTCCTACAGCTACAACTCCCAGAGTGAGAACTATCCTAACACCATTCTGCCACATGGAATCACAAACCCATACTTCAACGGGTGTCAAGATAAACTTACTGGTGATACTGTAGCATTACATGAGAACCATCTCTTTGAGCAAAGGGGGCCCTCCCAAATCCTGGCCACTCGTTGCAACTTAACCACCTCACATGGATGAAATATCCTTTTCCGTATTTGCAGCTTACGACTCTTCTAAAGTCATCTCTTCTTCCATAATCGTGTCACCTTACCATGGCCACTCCCTAAGGCCCCTTCTCTCATCATTTCCTCCATCTCTTCCAATTCTCCTTCAACTCCCTTTGTGAGCTAACTCATACTCCTTCGGTTTGGCACCACTCTTGTGCTCCTTCTCCTAGTTCCAACTTAAACTTCTATCATCTCCTATAATCATCTATTACTATAAGACTTACTTTCACCAATTATTTCATTCCTTAATCGTTCTGTGGGTGGTATTTTATACAATTTCACACTTCCTGCTCCTCCATCACACTTTATTATGACCTTGACTCTACCATTATGGTTTTCTGATCTAAATCACTGTAAGCCTACACAAACTTGGTTTACAATCTTGCTTCAGATCAACTCGATATGATGGTTCACATGTGTTACCTATCTCACCTTGGCTAGTCTCAACTTATTTTACCTTTTTACCTTCGCATTAGCCTCATTAATTTTCTCCACCTTGAAATTCCATGGTTTAATTTGACAACTCGCATGCTCTCTCCTACAACAAAATTCGATTCATCAATCCAACCGACCATTTTCTTTCACTTCAATGAATATTACGATACAGGGAATGAATACTTTGGTCCATCTCCCATTATGCAGTCATGACCCTCATGTGAGTTTCTGATCCTTCACATGTCAAAGTACGCTGTCACTAGTGTGGTTGGTCCAAAATATTTTGACTCCATCCCTTATTTTCGTTGAATATTTTTTTATCCAAATGCTTAATTATCTTCTTGGCCTTGAGTGCTTCTTTTTGTACTTGTTTCTTACATAGAATAACACTCATATTTGATCCTCTAATCATAATATTTTATTGTGCAATATGTGAATATATTTCCATATAGAATGAAATTCTTGAATATTGTCATCCCAAACAATTTTTCTAGCTTATATTAAAGAAATATTACCTTTCAAATTGGATTTCAACTCTTCAATTTCATCTTGAGTTGCCTGATACTTACTGGTAAGCTTATTTTTATTTTCATTTTCTATGTTCAGTTGCCTCTCATTTACATTCAATTTCTCCCTCACTACAACCGAATCATCTTCGATTTTCTTTAGTTCAACTTCTGAAATTTTGAGCAATGGCATGACTTTTGTCAATTTCTCTGAGGGGTCATCTGATTCAACTAGAACCACAATGATGCAAACATGATTTTTAATTGACTATTGTAGGATTTTCACTTGTTCCCGAAAAATAACAATATCTTTATTTATCTCAACTAATTCTCCTATTAACATCTCTTTTTATCTTTCAACTTGAGCCAAGTCAGTTGTTTGAGTGTGTTCAGTCCCATGAATTTTTAACTTCTTCCTTAATGATAGCACCTCATATTTTGTGTTTTAAAATAATGTCTTGATGTTGTGTTACCATACTAATTCTCATTTTATAACTCATTTCTTTAATTTGTTGATAATTCTTCTACAAAGTTTCAAATGTTGGAGTCTCTTATATTCTGAATGCTTCCAAAACAATGGAGATAGAAGAGGAAGTAGTGTGCCCTGAATTTCCCGATTGCATTTGAAAACTAGCCTCATTTGAAGGTCCTTTTGTTCATTTGATTTATATGTCTTATTCATCCTCAATTTTAATTTTACTCCTCTTTTGTGAATGTGAATCCTCCATCTCAACATATATCTGTTCAAGAGAAGTGCTCTTCAAAATCTTCTCTTTTACCATAGGGGTTTCAACATCCATTCATTGTTGTACCCTACCACATGGGAAAGTTTCTTGATTTTACATTTTCTCAATTTTTGGTTTTCTTTCATGAATATAAGGTGTAGAACTAATTTCCATCTGTTGGATTGTTTGAGCTTGATACAAGTTCGGATTTTACTATGCACCAACAAAACCCTCAATCATTGACCCTTCTCGGCAACGACCAACAAGCAGATTGCAGTCTCACCCGAAGTGATTATGGGAGGATGCAAAACCAAGTTTATGAAACCTTGATGGATGATGTGATGTGGTATTTTTAAGTTATATTATCCTTAACATATTGTTGTGCTTATCAACAACCCCCCAATTTACTAATATTAGCAATAACATTAGGAAATGGGGACCCCTCCAAAAAAAATTAGTCCTAGCATCAAATCATGCCTTTTTATTTTTAGAATAAGATAAGATGTCAAAGCGGAACTTGCAAAATCATGGAAAGTTACCTTTTCATACTTGAGTGTATAGAACTTCACAAACAATGAGTTTTCTTAAAAAACGCCACATGGTAAAACGACTTAAAATTTATACACGGAAAATCGTTAATATTAGAATAATCCATCAAAAGACCTGCTTTTAGAGGATTATTCTCGCATCGCAAAATGATTACGATGGACCTTCCTTATAAAAGTTACCCCATATCTACGAAATGCGAAATCTTAAAAAACTCATATAATCTTCTCGCATCGCAGTTACAACCAAGCAGTGCTACTCAATAAAGCATAAAAATATATTGTGAAATGTGATAGCATCTCGCATATCGCATATCCCATCAACTCACATGGCGGTAAGTCTTAAACTTAAATGATTTTGTGATATGGCGATCTGCGATATTGTGTAGCAAATCGCTTTTATCACAACTCAAAGGGCTTACGATTCTAGGAGAGTACTTCCTAACTTTCGAAGTGAAGTTATGAACATTAAGTTAAGTGTAACGGTTCATTAGTGAACATTTATTAAAAGAACGATTACGATTAGGTGTGAAAGGCCATTTGACGCAAGTTGATGTATTTTAAAGTAATTTAGAATTAAAGACCCTTCATCACCTTATTTTCGTCCTTCTATTGATTATTTATGCATTCACTATCATTTTTATCCCATTCTGATCTCTGCTTGCAACTTTCAGGAAGAACATGTAGAGCTGGATATCCGAAGAAATGGTGAAGAAAGGAAAGGCACCCGCTTCTGAGAAGTCAAAGATGACCCCCCTGTTTAGAGATTCCACTTGTAATTGAGATGCCGAGACATCCACATGGGAGAATATGTATCAGCTATTAGAGGAAGAACAACCGAGAGTTATGGAAACAACAATTACAGTGGATGGATGCAGTTCTTCTGATGCTTCTCTGTCTGAACTTGCATGCTCATTCTTGCATCGCATTGCTGCAAGACCAAAGATACTCCCTTATACTAACATGGTTAAGTGGATCATAGATGGTGTGGACATATCAGACAGAGAATTCAAGACGGCAAGCCAAGAAGTCATAGGGTTGTTTACTCCATACAACTTGAGACTCACGTACTATCTACCAGAGCCGCAGGCCATCTACAATAGACAGTTTGTCGAGAATTTCGCCAAGGAAAATGAAGACTTGGTAGATTGCACAAAGAATTGGTCAAAAAATGAAGAAAGACTCAAGAAAGATAAAAATGGTATGTACGCCACTAGTTCTCTTAGTTCCCCTTTCTGTTTTGCTGCTGCTATGTTACGTAGGCTGTTTGGTAAACCAAACAACACCAAATTCTCGCCAGAATGGTTACCCCTAGTAGATGCAACTGTCAATGCTACAATAATGAATTGGGCTCAAATCCTTTCAGATAACATAACCATTGCAACTTTAGAATACAAAAGAGAAAGGAGTATTGCTTCGAGGGTTTACCCTCCATTTTTCATGAGCGCTTATGTTATGGACGCTATTTGTTTTGGTTCCAAATTCCCTATTATGGGATGGAAGTGGACTGCTCAAAATCCACTTCCCATTCAAATATATCACAAATTCATGTGGGAATCTAATTTCATGCCACATTTTTTCAAAATTTGTCACAAAATTATGCTTCCGATTCACAAAAAGATTTACAACCAAGATGCCCCAAGGTTTTCCCAAGAAGCCGAGGTAGATATTCTCCCCATTGCTAGATGGTTTAGGGAAGAATTACTCACATATATCAGAGTGTTCGGCAGTATTGCCTCGCCCCATGTTCTACCTTTTTATGTCTCAGACAAACTGATGGCTAGAGAGATAGCTTATCAGACATGCAACAAAGGAGGGATGAGTAAGATATTGAAAGATTCCAAGAAGGGCATTTGGCCTCAATTTCTTGTAACATGTGGAGTATATGCATTGCAAGACTTAAGACACGCTTTTAAAGAAATTGACAATATATTATTTTTGCAATTACCCAAGTTCCCAGGAAGGCAATATGATCCCTTTGGTATTGTAAAATATTTTACCACAATGGTTAAAATAAGAGTATTTACCCATTAAAAAGATCCCTTTAATGATGTTTTCTTGTAGAAAAACACCTTCAAAGAAGTGCAGCATATGGCACAAATGCTTTTTGATCAAGAAGGTCTCCAAAAATTTGATAACTATAGGAGAACGAGGTTATCTAAGGTACCATTGGACCAACTACTCATTGATCTAGTAAGGGATCCTACTCTCAGTGCAAGCATAAGTGGAGACTCAAAAGAAAAATCCAAAATAGGTTTTGAAAATGAATCTGTAGAAAAGTCTGGCGATCAATCTGAAAAAACATCAGAGAATGAACACAGCAAGAGTGAGGAATCAATAAAAGACACAGCCTAGTCCACAACAACGTCTGATCCGCATATTTCACTTGTGAAACAAGAAGCCTCAAATCCTTTTACAAAGCAAGCAAAGCTACCTGTAATTGATTTAGAAGAAGAACGAGAAAATTTCAATAAAATACTCAACACAAAGGAACAAAATCCAGAGCCACCAACAAACCCACAAGAGAGGACCACATAAATAGTAATATGAAGAGTTGCTAGTACTCAAGAAATAGAGCATATTCCCATTGCTCCCACATTTGAGATTGTATTAAGAATAGAGGAAATTCCTCCTCTAGATGTATTCTACAGCCCTCAACATAAAGCCATCGTAAGAAGACAAAGAAAGAAAAGAAAGTTGGATTCTGTTCTCACTCCTGAGGATGAACCTCTGGATGTTCTCTGGAAAGACCTATCTACATATCCATCGGCTAATCTCACTAGACTCTCACAGGTCACAGGTGCATATGCTTCAACAACCATTGACAAGGCAGCAGAGGTACAACTACTGCTCAAAGAAAAAGAAGATAATATTTTGTTATTGGAACAATAGTTACAGTAGGTCAGTATCAACCAGCAAGTAGAAATGCAGTTGGCTGAGCTTCAACAAGAATTTCAACAAATGCAGTTGGCACATCAAAGCAGTTTAGCTAGTAAAGAATCACAGTTGTAGAACATAACAGAACTGCATAAAGATGATCCCAAAATTGAATAGTTTGTCATAGAAGCACTTGGCCTCAATTCCCATCTTTTACACCAGAAAGAATTATTATGCCAGAATATTTTGCAGTGGAATTCTCACTGTGAAATGAGCAATAACATAACAAAACAAGTTGTGGAATTATGACTTGAATATGATTCAATTTTTAAGAAAGTTTCTAACTTCTTAAACTGGAAGAAATCCAAAGATGGGAAAAGAGAAGATATGCCCAAAATAGATGAATCGCATAAAGAAATATTATTTGTGAAATGGGATTTTGGGCTCAGAGAGGCAGAACATGCAATGGAGGATGTGGTAGCAGTAACAAAAAATGTCATTAAATGTATGAATGAAAATCTACACAATGCTAATTTGGTAGTAAAAACCACCCTTGGCTTTCTTTCAAAAGCACAACAGCTTCAAGCAGTATGGAAACAGGCAGCGGAGGAAAGGGCAGAGCCAGTTAGACAAGTAAATAGGTTGAACTAGGAAGCATACTGGCAATACCTAGTGAAACCACACAGCCAATGGATGACTCTGAAGTGCCTAATTACTTCCACTGAGAAAATGGTGCCAACACTCACCAATGTCGTATTCGCAGGACAACTGGAAGTTGAAGTCGGCCAACTGACACTTCTTAAAACTATGCTGGATATTTGCGATCTCAAGGACCAGATGCAGGATTAGTCATAGACATATTTTACCTTTGTTTTTATTTATTTTCGCTTAAAATAAGGTAGGTCTTTTAAACCTCCTCATCTATTTTTGTAATTTCTATTTTTAAGTTTCATGGATTAGTATTTAAACCCCTTTCATGCATTTAGAGAGGGGTCCAAAAATTTTATCAAAAAAATTCTTCAAAATGTGCACTTTCCCCCCACTGAGGAGGTTTTGGTAAAATTAATGGAAAGAGATTTATTTTTTACTTGAGTTTAGCATCTTCTACTGAAATTGCACTTCTGTACTCTTAGTTGATGTTAAGTGATTTGAAGGTAGATCAATATTGTTGGAGCACATGAGTAGGACATATTACAAATGGTATTTCTATCTCTTAATGCTTTTTACTTGTGTATCAGGCAATAAATCATTTTTAGCTATTTATGTATGAAAGTTTAAATTTTTAGTTGTCATTATTGCACTTTTGTATGATGATGATTTATTCGCTGAATATATGAATGACTCTTTATGCGATATATCTCTCATATCGTTTCGGCTAACTTTTTATATGAAACAACCATTATTAAATGAATTATTTTCTTATCATGATTGAATGATCTTTATTATCAATTACTTTCAAAAATCATTTTAGATCGCATATATAAACGTTACTCCCGTCATAGTTTTAAAGTTAGATGTTTTCTTTGATTATAATAGGTTGCATATGATAGTTAGAAGATAGATTAAGTTTAAAGTAAGTATTCACCCCATAAAACCTAGAAAAGAAAAGCATCATCCCATTAGAACAAACATCATAAATAGATTGGGAAACTAGTCCCATCATCCCCAGTCGGAGCCACTACTCCAAACGAAAAAGGAGTTGTCCTAAGGTCTGGACCAGGTGGTTATCCACCTTGTTGGAGTCCTGATTTTTCGAGCCTTCAACATATTTGGCACTAGAAGGAGGGCCTGACTGTGAATGGTAAGAAAATCTACATCTTCACACCATTATAAGAGTAAAACTCCCTCAACATCACCCTAAACTTTTCGTTCGCATTCTAAATCTCTTATCTTTGAACCAGAAGTTGAAAAGAAAAATATAGAGCACACTACTGAAATCCCAAACAAGCCAGATCATTCTTCTTCAGATCCCCCTAAATTACAAACTTTAATTCATAATTTACAGGGGATTTCAATATCTCAAGAAGAATCTGAGTTATCCCAAGGTAGTGTCACTTCTTATCAAACCCCATCTCAACGACTGACTAGAGCACAAATTGAAAAACTAGGAATCCCACCAGTTGAGTTTCCTCTACCAAGTTGTAGGAAATCTAGGAAAACACCCACAGAATCTCAAAGTGAGGTTCTATCTCATTTTCTTCCACCGTCCCATCTATATCATCCCAAGAACACTCATCCATCCCCCAACTCCAGATTGTGGTTCATACAGGTACAGGAGCAACATCCTCCTCTACTTAAGCACCTTCAGCTACTGCCACACCTTCTTCTACTCATATCCCGATGATGGAAGGAAATCCACCACTGAGGCCATGGGCTAATTGAGGGTCTGTAAGAATTCCTGCACCTTTATCTGAATTACTAGCTCATCCTGAGAAATGGTTGCCCAAATTCAATCCTGACAATGGCCTATTAGCCGAAGAACACAAATAATTTTATGCTATCTGTTAATTTGAATTTAGTAACAGAGGAGGACGTAGTTGTAAGATTATTCCCCTATACTTTACAAGGAGCAGTAAGATCATGGTATTTTTCATTACCATCAAGCTCCATTAATAATTGGGATACGTTTCAAGATTATTTTTTAACTAAATTTTGGGATAATAGGTCCACAAAAACCTTGATAAATGATCTCTCCAATTTAAAAGCCAAACTAAAGGAACCAATTAAGGACTTCAATTCTCACTTCAATAAATTATTGAACAAAATACCAGCAGCATCTAAGCCTAGCAATGAAGTCCAAAATGAATGGTAATAGCTGCCAAGCCAATATTAGCAGAAAAAATGGGAGAGGCAAGAGTTGTAGAGAAATGCATCTTAGTTGTAGAAAAGAAAAATGTTGTAGATGAAAGGAAGTTTAAAAAAGTGTCTTTTAGAGATGATTCTAAGAAGAAACAATCAAAGGATCCTTTTGACTTGGAAGGGTTACAAAAAGTCTTGAAGACCATGTCCAATGAAATGGTTGATATAAAGAAACAAGTAGTAGAAACCTCTTCCAAGAAACCTTTTAGACCCTATAAGAGAAATCCTTCAACCAATCCAAAACCTCCAAATGCTATAACAAACGTTGAATCAGAAGGGGAAGAAGAAGAAGTTTCAAATGAGGAACAAAACGATGATGAAGAAATCGTAGAACTGCTAGGAATGTGGGATTTCATTCTTCCAATTGAGGAAGATCAAGAAGCATTATCTGTTGCTACTAGAAGTGGAAATCAACTCGATCCTCCATAGTCTAGTACAAAACAAAAAAACCCAATTCCACCTCCCAAGGATAAAATCATAGGTAAAAATCCTCACTGAAGTCTGCTCAGATGAACCCAATCCAAACTGATTCGACATCTTCATCTAAATGCTTATTGTCTCAGATGAAATGGAATACAACATTGTTGAAGATATGAAGAAAACCAGAGCAAACATTACTCTTCATGAGCTCAGTAAGTTAAAACATCAACATAAATTACTTTTGAAAGAGCTTAATGCAGTACCTACTACACCTCTTCCCGCTGCTGTGATTTCACAGGCTAGCCATGAAATGGGAAGACCTCCAACTAGCATTGCAAATAAGATCAACCCAACCAACATTGCTCTGATTGGTGGAAGATCTAGGTCCCATACTCCACAGTTTCTCCTTACTTTTGAAGTTTTTAATAAAAAATTGCACAACTGTCTAGTTGATTCTGGTGCATTGTCTAACATTTTTCCTAAGACAGTTTGTGCTAAGTTAAACGTTCAACCTCATAAATCTTCAGTACGAATAGTACAGCTAGATTGGTCTCAAGTCAAAGTCGTCAGAGAACTAAATCAAGCGACCATAAGACTTTTTTCAAACCCAAAAGTGTGTCAAGTCATTGATATACTTGTGGCTTACATTCCCGAATTTTATGGACTAATCCCTAGTAGGGATTGGTGAGAAAAACTTCACTATTACTTTGCAACCAACTAGTCTCATATGTGGCTCCCCTACAACGGCAAACCAAATCATATCAAAGTTGAACGAAAGAAACATCAAAAGTATATAGTGACAGAATTAGAAGGATAAAACGAGCCTGTAGCGTATAGAAACAACATAATCGGAAATTATTATGTTGAGTCATTCTTAGAAAATTTCAATGTTCACACTTCACCTTTTTTGGAAAATTCCGTTTTATCTCAAAAAGAAAATTTTTCTCAAACTGACACTTCTAGATGCATCAATTTTGTAGATAAACATGTAAATAAAACCTTGTTTTGGAAATTATTTTTCGATGGTTCTAAATCCAACGATGGAGTAGGAGCAGGTTGTATATTAATTAGTCCAAAATGAGAGAAAACCATGTTAGCATGTAGGCTTGAATTCGATTGCATGAACAACACCGCTGAATATGAAGCATTGGTTCAAGGGTTATACAAAGTGACCAGACTTAATATCAAATACCTTCAAGTATTTGGAGACTCTGAGATTGTCATTAGACAAGTAAGAAATACTATACACTATCTGTCGAGCCACTTGAAACACTATCAATCCTTAGTGCAAGACCTAAACTCACACTTTACAGTGTTTAATATTTCATCTATTCCAAGATTCCAAAATGCTAGCGCCTATTGTCTTGCTAATGTAGCCTCCAAGCTTATTCCATCAGAGGAATACAACCCAGATAGATTGTCAATTGAATTAATTTTTAGACCCTCTATTCCTAATAACATTACCAATTGGAGAGTCTTCAACAATAACCCTAATATTGTGAATTTTCTTACTTCAGAAGGTTGTTACAATGATCAGATAATTGTCAAAGATCAACATGACAAACAACTGGAACAAGGAAACAACAATAATGCTATACCAAAATCCGTAGTCAAGTTAGAGGACCTATGTGACTTAAAGGATAGATTTAAATGATCCACCAATTCAAAACTCCAAATTTCGACTCTTAGATACGAATTAATCAATCTCGAGACAAAAATGAAACCACAAAACATCAACTTAGGTATTGGTTTGACATCTAAAGAAAAATCATATTTTATTCGATTGTTGAAATAATACAAGAGTGCCTTCACTTGGAATTATGATGATCTTAAAACCTATGACACTTCAATTATCCAACATACAATTCCTATGATCTCCGATGAAAAACCTGTTCAACAGAAATTAAGATACATCCTAATTTGGGAAGCCAGATTAAATCTGAGTTAAACAAATTACTAAAAGCCAAGATTATTTTTCCTGTCATACATTCCAGATGGGTCTCCAATCTCGTCCCAGTCAAAAAGAAAAATGGTGATATTCGGATTTGTATAGACTTTCGCAACCTTAATAAAGCTTTCCAAAAGTATAATTTTCCATTGCCTCCCATGGAACAGATATTGCAATCAGTCACAGGGTCTGAGTTAATGTCCTTTTTAGATGGCTTTTTAGGGTATAATCAAATCCTAGTCAACCTGGATGATCAATTGAAAACTACGTTCAGAACAAAATGGGGCACTTATGCTTATCAAAAGATGCCATTTGGGCTAATCAATGTTGGTGCCATGTTTCAAAGAGCAATGGACATTGCGTTTAAGGGATTAGTAAACAAATCAGTGGTAATCTACTTAGATGAAATAATGGTATAATCCAAAAAACGTAGTAATCATCTAAGAGACTTAAAAAAAATCTTTCAACGTTGTCAAAAATATGAAATTTCGCTTAACCCCAAAAAATATTTTTTGCGTTGAGTGAAGGAAAACTTCTTGGATTCATAGTATCCAAATCAAGAATCCATATTGACCCAGATAGGATCAAGGAAATTTCTGAGATATCTTTACCCCATAATAAAAAAGCAATGAAGTTTTTCCTTGGTCAGATCAATTTTGTTAAGAGATTCGTCCCTGACTTCTCAAGAATTGTGTCACCTGTCAAAACCATGATAAAGAAAAATTATCTCTTCAAATGGTGTCATTCAGAACATGACGTGTTTAGCTTGATAAAACAAGCAATTATAAATGCCCCATCTTTAGCAACATCAATTTTTTTCAATCCTTTCACCCTATATACATTCGCCTATGAGAAATCATATGCTGCCATACTCACACAAGCAAATCAAGAGAAAGCCGAAGCCCTAATTACTTTCTTCAGTTCAAATTTACAAGGAGCTGAATTAAAATACTCTAATGTTGAGAAACAAGCTTATGTTGTTTTCAAAGTAGTTAAATACTTCAGACCTTTTCTTCTCAAGTCTCACACCAAAATAATAGTACCATTTCTAACAGTAAGAAATCTTTTGGTACAAAAAGATGTGGGCGAAAAGAGAGCAAATTGGGTCATGGCCCTGCAAGAATATGATGCTAAAATTAAACCAACAAATATCATAAAAGGTCAATTTTTTTGTAGGATGTTGGTAGGAGCATCGAACATATCAAAATCGTGGTCTCCAAATAGTGAAGTACAAATTTATGAGGTAAGCCTAAAGGACTCTGAATCAATATATGATAATATCATTTTCTACCTAAAAAATGGATATGCCCCTCCACATTTGAATTACACAAAGAAAAGAGAACTGAGGCTAAAAGCTAAACAATATCAAATCATCAATGTTGTATTGTTTATAATGAATTATGATTCTATTATCCTTAGATGCCTCGAGAAATCTGAAGCAGAAAAAGTATTACAAGAACTCCATGACGGACCAGTGGGCGGACACTATGCAAGAGATACAACTGCACACAAACTCCTGCGTGCCGGCTACTACTGGCCAACTCTATTTAAATATGCACACAGTTACGTAAGGAGATGTAGGATTTTCCAAACTACTGCTAGAAGACAGAAGAAACCATCATTGCCATTACAGCCAATCAACATTGATCGACCATTTGAACAATGGGGATTGGACATAATAGGTGAGATTGTTCCTCATTCTTCTAAACAACATAAATACATCCTTATAGCTACTGACTACTTTACTAAATAGGTATAAACAGTTCCAATCAAGACAACCAACTCTGAGAATATCATTGAATTTATAGATCAATTCATCATCACCAGGTTTGGCTTGCCTTCTGCCTTAATGTTCGATAATGCATCCTATTTCTTAGGCAATGCCATGACATAATTCGCTCTCAAAAGAGGTTTCAAACTCAAATATTCTTCTAATTATTATCCACAAGGAAATCGGTTAGCCAAATCAACGAACAAAAACCTTATTAGAATTATTAAACGGACTATTGATCAAAATCAAAGAAACTGGCATAAGTCTTTACTGTATGCTCTCTGGGTAGATCGAATAACTCAGAAAACCTCCATTGGCACTTCTCCTTTTAATTTAGTTTGTGGGAAAGAAGTGGTCTTACCAACAAATCTAGCTATTCCTTCACTAGCCTTAGTTCAATTCATTGAAGAAACTCCTTCCTCATCCATGCAATTAAGACAATTACAAATTATTAAACTTGAAGAGGAATGAGAAAAGGCCAGAATTACCGACGCGCATCATCAACAATAAGTGAAGGCCTCTTTTGATTCAAACTCAGTGTCTAGAAAAGATTTTCAACTTGGAGACTTAGTATTAAAATGGGATAAATCCCATGAGGAGAAAGGCAAGCATACTAATTTCCAACAGATGTGGCTTGGACCATTCCAGATTGTCGAACTCATTGGCCCATCAACTTTCATGTTACAAGATTTAGCAAGGAAAAGGGAATCTTTACCCGTTAATGGACAAATCCTAAAGAAATATTTTCCAAAGAAGATGATCTCTTCTATTTTTCTGTATATCATAGTTTTAGTTAAGTTTTCTTTTGATAATAAAACAACTTGAGAATGTTCACTTTTGGTCTCACGAAAAGAATAGTTTCTCATTTCAATTTTTTTTTTTCACTTGTATAAGTAGGAATGGTTATGAAAAGTACTCTCCATTTATGAAACATAAGGTTAAGTGCTATTATTTTGAAAAACTTTGCTTGTTTCTCTATTTCAACTATCTGAGTCCTTATTAGAATCAACCTTAGGAAGAAGTTTTCCTTCAATCAGTCACAAAAGGTATCAATAACAAAGCAAAGAATCTCTACAAAAAAGCTATCTTTAAACTCTACAATTGTCGTCCAGGAAAATTCTTAAGGAACCAATGACTTCCCCCCCACTTGAGGAATTTGCAAGATTCAAGGAGTAATCCAATTATACACTTTCAACTCAAAGAATAAGAGGTCTCATCAAGAGCCGACTTATCATGATCATAAATATTATAACTAACTGACATTTTCATACTGAATATCAAAATAGGGTAATGGCTCGAGATTTTTTCAATCAAAAGACAATGGGTCTCATCAAGAGCCAGCTTGTTCAGTTAAGTTATAAATCAAGTGAATGGCACTATCAATTTTGGCAACCAAACCAAGACATTGTTCTTTAAGAAATAAAAGAGAAAGAAAAAAAAGGAAAAGCAAAGAGTATATATGAGGATTTATTTTTGAAAATTGCATTCTTCTCAAGTGGGACACTGGATCATTGCTGGGTAATAGGTAACCCTATTGAGGCTATGAACGCCTGTCAGCAGTAGAGGCTCTACCTACAACAAATGAGTACACTAAAACTAATCTAACTAGATGCTTTGTTTTATCTTTACAACCAAGTAATGACTGATGTGAATAAAATGACTAACTTTGAGAAGAAGATAATTAGAATAAAGATAGTTAGAAAAGGATGTTGTATTAATAAATAGCATTGTTTACCTTATATTTCATACCATGCAGTTTCATTTTCAAAACCATCTCTATTTTGGAAGTTTTAGAAAATTCAAAAAACCCTCAGGGATAACTAGTGTTGAGTCTTGAAAATGTCATTCATTTCCATTACACTTTCATTATTATGTCCATTATATCACCTCCATTTCACTACTATGTCACCACAGTCATCCCACTTTCATTATCATTGGGCCACATTTATGTTTTTCCAATCTTTATTAATTCTAAGTCTTTTAAGTGAATTTGTGGTTAAAAATTAGGAAATAATGTGCATATGCTTATACCTAACAAATGGGTTGAGATTGTTGACATGCATAGGTTGAAAGGAAGCTTCTAGAAAACCCTTATGTGGCACTCTAAGGCAAAATTCGAATTTGAGTGGAAAGAATCATGGGATCATGAGGATATGTGTCACATCTCCTAATTGTATTGTAACTCTAA